>JAYMTK010001228.1:0-17136 GCA_036897405.1 Pelargonium myrrhifolium | reverse complement strand
AAACCTCGTAGGCGCGGGAGCCGAACTCGAGCCGAGTACAAAAGTGTCGAGCCGAGCCGAGCCCTGACAATTTAAGGCTTGATTCGGCTCGATTACACCCTTACTATTAACTCACTAATTAAATTAACGTGTTAACTTGGATACTATATTTTTTTCAATTACAATATATTAAACAAAACACCATTAGCTTCTATGGCATATAATGCAAGTTTTTATTAAACTAATTAATAAAATAATTGATTCACCACCCATAAATAATTATTGATCTAAAGTCATAGAAGTGATTCTTAAACTGGTGCGAAATTCAACTCATTTTTTTGGGTTTTTATATTATATGCGTGTGTTTGAGATTTGTAATTGAAAAAATAAACATTAATATATAGTTAGCAATTTGAATTTTCATAAAAAAAAAATACAAAAAACAAACGTGGAGACTTGAGTTGATTTGTATTTTGGATACGTAACATTTAACTAATCATTTTTGTGAGTTAGAAAAACTCGCTTATTTAATGTGTAAAACTTATATATTTTACGTATAAGATTCAGATTAATTAAATCATTATAATTAAAACTCAAAAATAATATCTTAAATTCAAATTATCAACTCTTTCTAAAATGAATATTTTGATATACAAAGTGAAAATTATAAATAAGAATATATATATATATATATATATATATATATAAATAAAAAGTAATGTACATGATTTTCTACGAAAAGTAATGTACATGCATTATTGCCGAAGAAAAAAGAGAACCATAATAGAACAGCACATCACAACTCCAAAATAGAGCCATGTGGACGATGAGCTGTGTCTTGGATAAGGGCTACAATTCGTGTACTAGAGTAGTGTTTGTTTCCAAACGAAAATTAAATGTTATGTTTAATGGGTCAATTTTAATACGACATAATTAGTAAATGGAATAAATGACAAGACACAAACACATTGATGTTTTAAACGTGCTAGCAACACACGACACGTTGAAGACGTTACAATATTTGGTTTAAAATTAGACACACAACATAATTTGAGAAGCCTTTAAATAGATATTTGACACGACATGATATATTTGACCAATCCAATTTATAAAACTCGTTTTTATCTTTTTGCATGATATGATTGAAAAACTATATTCTTTTCTTTTAAAGAATGAGTTAAAAAACATGTTATACAACCTATTCATTTAAACCGAATCAACGAGCTCGATGCAAACACCACTTAATTTTTAATCAAATTGAATTAGTCGAAACGGATCTCACATATTACAAAACTGACAATTTGAATCCAAACTTACAAGCATATAAAATTCAATTCGACTCAAAACTGATCTGATCCGATCTAAATCCATCCATGTTTGAATCCTAATCTTGGATTAGCAGACAACAATGGCCCACAATCCACGTACCCACCCAAGTGGGGTCGGGTCAACCCGCCACGTAATTGCATTGTCGTCAAATGTCGTTGACTTCTTTTACTGACCCTCCACGTCATCACCTACTCCATCTTACGTGGCACTGGTAGGGACGCGCCACAACAACCCAAGCACTGTAAAAGGCCACGATTCAGCCACGTGTCAGTCCAACAGAAGAGCCCGACAGGGAACAGAAACCGAACAGTTTCAAAAGCTTGCAGTTACAGTTACAGTTACAGAGATTGCTTTAACAGACTTTTCTCCGAACTGAAGCAAATTTAAGAGACGAGCCAATGATACATCTCCACCGTCAATTTTATGATAACACGTCACCATCGCCGTTGATTTTTACGTTCCTTGGTTCCCAATAAACGGACAAATAATTGTACGTTATCTTATTTTAGATATGGTATAGTTTAGATGAGATGGCTATAATTGTTTACGTGTAGCATTTTAATTTCGAACTCTTGTGTTTATGCGGAAAAAATTATTGAATATTTTGGATTTAATTTATGATGCATATGACAAATAATATAGAAGCGCATTTTTAATATTTTTTTTCGGTTTAAATTATAGAGTTTCAAAACGTTTTTAACATCGTATGTCGAAAAATTAGTATGTAAGTGCACAAATATTTTGATACTCTCTCCGTTTCACAATTAATGTCTTATTTTTTTTGAATTTTTGTCTTAAAATAAGTGTCTTCTTTCGTTTTTTAGTAAGTTAGTTATGCATGAATTATCAATAATATCCTTATAACTAGTTAGTTGGTATTTCTCAACACATGGTCATGAGGATACAATAGTAAACATATCGCATTAACTAACTTCTCCTTAATTTTTCTCAAAATAAAAACGATGACACTTATTTTGGAACAAATGGAGTATCTATTAACTCGAGTTTCATATTCATCGCTTGAATTAATAGTGCACTCAAACTAATATATTTGTGTATTAACAAATATTTTAAAGAGTGCAAAGAACCACCAAGTGTGGCGCATTTGGTTATTTCAATTGTGTGAGTGGGAGGAGGTCTCAAGATCGATCACCACTCAACACATCCTTGGTGGTGGTGGTGTAATAGATCACTTTGGAGCGGTCGGGTGCCAAAAGGCTTAGTTTCTAGAACACTATTGGTCCTTTGATTCAAGAATGACATACGACTTAACAAGGTTTCCTTAGACTGTTGCTAGATGTGATTTTGGCACTTGTCTGTATAAAAATAAAAAATAAAAAAGTACAATGAATCTCAGCCATTATTTATTGGATGAGACAGCCAAGAGATAAAGACAAATGGATTTGGGGCACCTGTCTGTATCAAAAAAAAAGTACAATGAATCTCAGTCATTATTTATTGGATGAGATTATCAGTCAAGAGATAAAGACAAATGGATTCGGGGCACCTGTCTGTATAAAAAAAAAAGAGTACAATGAATCTCAGCCATTATTTATTGGATGAGATTATCAGCCAAGAGATAAAGACAAATGGATTCGGGTGGGCGCTCTGCGCCCACAAATTCATTAGGACATATATGAATGTTAATCGTTGATGTGACATCACCTTATTGGCCATCATTAAGTAGTTGAACATCTCAAGCAATAAATCATGACTGAGTTTCTTTTTTCTCATATTTATTTTTATGTTAGATTCAGTTTTATGAGATGGAAATGCCTTCCTCAGATGCATGGGTCGTGCAGCTTTTATATTGGAGCCTATGATTTAATATATGAATTTACATTTCACTCAAAAAAATAATATATATTTTTAATTGGTTCCTACTAATTTCTTCTCATTTTGTTATAGAATAGAAAGTAATATACTTATTTTGAAACCGTGAAAGAGTTGTATAGCTCCGAATATAGTTTTGTTGTGGGAGTAAACAATAAAAACAAATTAAAATATTATCTCATGTGATTTTACTCAGAGTAAAATGTATATCAGTTGACTGATATAGAGTTCTATCAGTTACAACTTAACAAAACCAATGAGGTGATGACACCTCATTTAAAATCATTTATACTCACCCAAGTGAATTCGTGGGAGCGGAACGACCCGTCCGAATCCATGATTTTAAATGAGATGTCATCACCTTATTAGTGCAACTGATATAACTTTATATCAGTCAACTGATATACATTTAACCCTTTTACTTATCGTAAATAAAGTTATTAAGGCAATAAAGGTGAGAAAATCACAAGAATCATGATCATTGATCATATATGCAATAAGGAATCTATATGTTCACAATTGGGCATGCAAGTGTGGTGCCAAGTATGTAGCATCTTAAATTACATAGGATGAACATGATAAATGGTTAGGAGGAATCATAAGGAAGCTAGCTAGCTTATGTGTTTGCTCAAGGGATGCTCATGAAAAAGTAGAATATTACACATATACTCTCTATAAGGTGTACCTTTAATTTATAGCAAAATATGAAAGAATAATTACTAGTGTTGTGGGTTCAAATGTTCTTGTTACCACAGTAACATTAATCACCACAAGAAATCTTATTTTTTGCGACGGTTTCTGTCTGTTGTCAAAACTTCAATTTCATTGCCAAAACTTAAAACTAATTGTCGTCAAATAACTTGTCACTGCGCGAAAGAAGATTATTGTCGCCGAAACACTATATTTCGCGACAATAAAATTTGTCGCAAAAAAATAAAATAAAAAAATCATCCATATTAATTTGGGTCATATTCGGCAACGGCCAATAAATTTGTTGTAACATAAAATGATTATTTTTGTATTGAACTGAATTATGAGATGCACGTCATATTTTTATTATTATAACCTAACTAATTTTTTTTAAAACAAATCAATAGTATTGTAGTTTACATTAATTTTTCTTGTCGGTCATCTCATCAACAAACCCGTGAAATCATAACGTACCAAATTTTCCATTCAAGAAATTTATCGTAGAGGTGTTATATTGTGTATGACGAACTATTGTTTATTTTAGCATTCAAATTATCTCTTTGTATTATACAAAAAATATTTATACAAATAGTAACAATTTTCAACTATTTTACACTGGTTTTAATGTCGAGATTTGCTACGATTGTGTAGATTAATTTTTTAAATTGATTGATCAAATCTCCAACAAGTTACTATCTACAAAGATTTTGCAGAATCATATTATAAATAGTAGTTGTTTAATTAATAGTAACTGGTAAAGCTCAACCAATGCATGAACCTTTTGGTCACAAATCATGACATTGTAAAGCTAAGACTATGGATTAGACATAGAGTAGAGGGTTGTGCTGTTTGTTGCCTTCTTTTATTGCAATTAATGACTAGTTGACAACATGATTGTTAAAATTACCGATTCACGATTCGATTTTCAATACGATTCACGATTTAAATGTTTAAAATCATGTTTAAATCTTGAATGACATGAATCTGGCATGAATTTTTCGATTCGAAGATTGAAAGATTCAAAATTATGTTTGAATTCCGATTCATCGATTCATAATATGTACAGTTTTGAAGACACCCATGAACTTTGAACTTTTTTCTTAGTTTTCCCATTTTATGATTACTGTAAACAAGATGAAGCGATTTTCGCTTCTATATAAAGAGGAGACTAAACAGAGTATAGGCTTAAAACTAAATTATCACATGAGAGCTACGTGGTGGTGCCGTAGTAACTCTTGGACTCATATATTTTGTAGCATATCATGATTATTGAAGCAGAAAGTCGGCGAATGCTTCTACTCATTTTAGTTGTTCTATGCCGGCATATCATGTACTATGCCGGGGGCCTCTCCGTCACGAAATATTTCATTTTTTAACAAAATATTCCATTTTTTTTTATCATGTGTGCACATGACCTAAATTTTTTCAGGAATGTTCATTTTGTCATTCTTCAACATTCAAAAACACGATGTTTGAAGTTTCCGCGGCGGCCAATTGTCGCCGAAAAAATAAAAATATTCCCGAAAACTTCACAGACTTGCCGTAATTTTCAAAAACCCGTCGGGAAACTCAAATATAAAAAATCAAGCAAAATCATGTGCAAAACGTTTAAAGTACAAGATAGTCAAAAGTTAAAATAAAACTTAAGGACATTTATGTGCAAAACGTGTAAAGTACATAGGGTTCATGTGCAATTACCCTTATTAGAATTTTTGTTGTAATTCAAAGTAGTTAATTTGACCCCAAAAAAAAATTACGAGATGATTCAATGTTCTTTTTTCGAATGAATGATTCAATGTTATCAAATTCAAAACTTGCATATTGCCACTCTTTTTGTACCGTTAGTGCAAAAATTCAAACACAATTTATGGTCAATGTAACTGTATAATAATCGTTTCTAGTAAGAAATCACTATGTTTAATAGTATTTGACTGAACTCTGAATCAAGTGGTCAAAAGATTTGTTACATATTATTATAGCTTCCAAATAATAATGTAGAGGATGTTTTTCTTATTTGGCTTGCTAGTAATTTTGGTATATATAAAGCGGGTAGAAAACCATTTAAAACACATTTTTACACAACATGAAAAATATGGTGAGAGGTAGTCATATTTCTTCATTTCAATTTATTTTGTTCCAAATATGCATAGGTTTTGCAATACATTTTGTTAATGGTGATGTACAACCCCCACAATTGTTCTCTCATCATCTTTCATTAGCAAAGCATGAAGGTCATTCGAGATTTAGATCGCTTTTTAGTGGTCATGTTCCTCCATCTGGACCCTCTCATGGTGGCAATAAATCACCCCCCCCATTACAGTTTTCAAAGTATCCTGCTCCTCCATCTGGACCCTCTCATGGTGGCAATAAATCACCACCCCCATTACAGTTTTTAAAGTATCCTGCTCCTCCATCTGGACCCTCTCATGGTGGCAATAAATCACCACCCCCATTACAGTTTTTAAAGTTTCATGCTCCTCCATCTGGACCCTCTCATGGTGGCAATAAATCGCCACTTCCATTACAGCTTTTAAAGGTTTCTGCTCCTCCATCTGGACCCTCTCATGGTGGCAATAAATCACCACCCCCATCACAGATTTTAAAGGTTCCTGTTCCTCCATCTGGACCCTCTCATGGTGGCAATTCATCACCACCCCCATCACAGTTTTAAAGGTTCTCGTTTCATCTCCACCTTCCCCGTCTATTCGCACCATCTTTCGTCTGCGAAACATTAAAGTCAAGCGAGTATTAGAATAGGTTTTTTTCTTTTTTGTAATGATTTTGTTTCTCCATATGGTCCCTCTAATGACACCAATTCATCACCTCCAAGTGAAATGATCAAGCAATAAATATGTACGAGGATATGCAATTTCTTTTCAATATGTGTGAAACTATTATGATAATGAAATTTGCAATTAAATCCGTCTACAAGTTTTTATGTTGCGAAAAGATCTCATTATAAAAAATTATTATTGGTGCATGGACACATTAATATTTGAATAGTGGCTGAATTCAAATTTTAGTACAAACACTAAGGGATGTTACTATAATGTTCGCTAAAAAAGAATTACAATGTTAAGTACAGTTCGATTGCCGAGTGTTTTGATTGTTTTTTTAGTCAAATACAAACTCGATTTGTTGTCGTATCTGGTCTTATTTTTCAAGTCAAGGTAGTTGAGAGTGTCAAGCTAGTTGTCTTGGTTTTTGGGTCTTAGTCTTTGAATATTTGCTAGAGCAGCACTCAGATCTTGTTAGTGAAATGTAACATGCGTACAAAACGCACCGTTAAGACTTCGCTCTGATGTATGTCCATAGGACCACCTCCGGCATGAGAGTCAATTTTCAACACAAATGGAATCACAATTTATAATTTGAGGAATGTAAGATCGGGGTCTTCGTAACTCGTTCGTGGAATCGAAGAACGTACGAAGATTGCGAAGAACACACGAAGAGTGTTTGAGAGGGTTTTCGTATTCTTGCAAATGTTCCCTGAGAAATAGAATGACCGGACTTTTTACCTTGGGCCTTAGAGTTTATTTATAACCTTCAAGCTTACCTGACACGTGCAAGCACTTGATTGGTAGGTGCGGAGATGGGGTCCATGAGGCTGGGGCCGACCACCTATTGGTTCTGCTCCCCAACAGGAATCGATTAGCCTCTATGGCCGGCCACATGTACCTCTGTTGCGGGCTCTGGCTCCCGGTAGTCAGGTTCTGGTTTAGCTATTCCGTTATGAGATAAGGCTTTGTGATTCTTCTTCTTGCTGCACGGTATGCTCACCAGCAGGTTGACATTGACTTATGCTTCCAACCACGTGGGAGGCAAGTTGCGATCAGAGTCGACTGTATGATTTCCTGTCTCCAGACTAGAGTGTTTGGACTAATATAGCTGGCAGGTCGAGACCGACAACTATGTTCAAGAGATCACTAACATGACTTCATGGGTCCTGTTCCTGAACATGATCAATGGTCAGGAGGAATCATAAGAAAGCTAGCTATAGCTTATGTGTTGCTCAAAGGATGCTCAAGAAAAAGTAGAATATTACACATATATACTCTCTAATATGAGGTGTGCCTTTAATTTATAGCAAGAATAATTACTTGTGTTGTTTGTTCAAACATTCTTCTTACCCCAATAACATTAGTCGAATTTTCGGAAAAACTTTAGGCATTATTGAATGAAATAAGTATAAGCGAAAATTGATGATGTATCGTATTTTTATTACTATAATTTATCGTACCAATAATATTATAATTTACGTTTTGTTTTCTTATCGATTACCGCATCAACAAAAACATGAAATCATTACATACCAAATTCTCAGTTCAAGAAATCGTAGAGGTGTAACTATGGTTAATTTATTTAAATTTAACTTTACAACATAAAATATTACCGTTATGTTGTAAAATCTTATACAAAAATATTTACACAAAAATTAACATTTTCCAACTATTTTACACTGGTTTTAATGTCAAGATTTGCTAAAGGTTATGTAGATTAATTGTAGAATCAATTTTTTTAATTGATTGATCAAATCTCAAACCAGTTGCTATCTACAAAGATTTTGCAAAATCGTAATAAATATAGTAGTTGTTTAATTAATAGTAACTGGTAAAACTCAACCAATACATGAACCTTTTATTGCAATTAATGACTTAGTTGACAATCACAAAAACACAAATAACATACATGTATCACATGAACATTGAGACTTGCTTTTGAAATTTTAAAAAATTGATTATATGACTTGTCAAATAAAATGGATTGTGCATCAAATTCCAAGTATGAGAAGCACAATTGGAGATGGTATATTCATTTTCATAATATGAATAGTTTAATTATTTAGTTTTTAAGGGGAATACACGCACAAATTATCTCGGACGGGATGATGTCTTTGAACGATCTATGGCGAACTAGAAAGTTTGCAAGTATAAAAAATTATAGTCAGGAACAATCAGAATTAAAAATTGTGTATCTTCGCTCGAATAGGTATTTATATCAATTAAAAGAGGCATAATATATACGACGTAGTTTTAAATAAGTGACTGAAAAAAATATCAAAACAATGCAGTTTTGATTGTTTTTCACGCAAAACGGATGAGTTAAGTATTTATGAATTTAATTATAACCAATTAAAACTAAATAGTTTTAATATTCTTGTCAATTACTTATTTCAAATTACGTTGTTTTGTATGTATGACTTACTTAACTTTAAGTAAAGTTGATTCACATCCACTTTATTCATATATTAATTATAATCATATTTTTTAGAATTGGGAAATTGATAATTCATATACTTTCTGTACATATATATTCATTTGCACATAACATTATTTCATGTATGAATGTACCCTATTATTGTACCATAAATGCATATATTCAAAAACAAAACAAAAAAGTATGGAGGGTGTAACTGTATAACAATCGTTCCTAGTAAGAAATCATCATGTTTAATGATATTTCGTTGAATTATAAATTAAGAGATTAAAAGATTTGGTACATATTAATATAGAGGATGTTTTTCTTATTTTCATGTGTTAGTAAGTTTGGTGTGTGTGTATATGTGTATATATAAATAAAGTGGGTAGAAAATTATTCAAAACACATTTTTATACCACATGAAAAATATGGTGAGAAGTAGTCAAATATCATCGTTCCAAATTATGTTGTTCCAAATATGTATAGGTTTTACATTACATTTTGTTAGTGCTTATGTAAAAACCCCGCAAGTGCTCCCTCGACATCTTTCATCAGCAAAGCATGAAGGTCATAAGAGATTTAAATCATTTTTCAGCATTTATGTTCCTCCATCTGGATCCTCCGATGGTACTAACTCACCACCACCCTCGTTGCATCTTTCAAAGGTCCCCGTTCCTCCATCTGGTCCCTCTAATGATAGCAATTCATCATCACTCCCACTACAGTTCTCAAAGGTCCTCGTTCCTCCATCTGAACAATCTAATGGTAGCGATCCATCACCACTTCCACTACAGTTTTTAAAGGTTCCCGTTTCTCTATCTGGTCTCTCTAATGGTAGCAATTCATCACCACCACCACCGCCACCACAATCTTCTTCCCACCATCTTTCACTTGCGGAAAATAAAGGTCGAAGGAGGTTCAAAATGTTTCCTCATGTTCCTCTTCCTCCATCTGCACCCTCTCCGGGTATCAATTCACTACCACCACCATAATCTTCTTCCCGCCATCTTTCATTTACGAAACTTTAAGCGAGTATTAGAATATTTTAATAATGATTTTGTTCCTCCATAAGGTTTCTCTAATGACACCAATTCATCACCACCAAGAGAAATGATCAAGCCATAAATATTCCTTTTAATAAGTGTGTGAAAATATTATGATAATGAAATTTGCAATTGAATCATTCTACAAGTACTTGTGTTGTGAAAAGATCTCATTATAGATTATTGGTACACAGACACATTAATATTCAATTAGTTACATAATTTTCTTTTATCAATGTTGTATGTGAATTGAATAGTAGGTGAATTCAAATTTTGGTACAAACACTATGGGGCGTTCGTTTAATTTTTGTGAAATGGAATTAAAATGCTATCAATTCAATTATTGGGAATTGAAATATTCAAAAATTGAGGAATTCAAATTTCATGAGGAAAAAGATTTATTTGTTAATTCCACATATGCCCTTTCAAAAAACTTGAACCAATGCATAAATTAGGAATTAAAAATATCTAACATGTCCTAATTCACTGAGAATTCACTTGAAAGTGCCTAAACGAACGGCCCCTAAGAGAAATTATCGGTAAAAATGAGTTATAATGTCAAGTACAATTCAATTGCCAAGAATTCAAAACAATTTGAATTAGTCAAATTTTGTAGGGGATATGCAATTTAAATTAGTCATTTTTTATAATATTTCAACTCATTTTTAATTATTTTCTTTATCTAAATTGTTATTTTAATTTCAAGTATGTTTTTTCACAAACAATAAATGAACTTAAATTTACCCAAAATCTAACATAACTTAAATTTCATATCATAAGACTTCACAACATATTCTTCAATGTGGTGCCTTATGCACTTTTTTCCCTAAAAAAAACATATTCCTCAATATAATTTTGTACAATCTTATGTATTTGTTTAGTCGTGTGTCCCACAGGAAGATAATGAACTTTTAACCCAACAACTAGAATAAGACAACTCCACATGTTCGAATCTTCCCCAACCCACGGTTGCTTGCATTGAAATACGTGATTATTGAATGTTCATATGTTCCATCAGCCAACATACGTTTGATATCACGCTCGTGAAACAACTCAAACATCAATCGTACGTGTACATGTCCCCAAATCTATTCGGGAACCAAACTTCTAAGATACTCACCCTCTTATTGATTGTCATAGCGATCATGACATCACTTGCCACATATATTAGAAGTTGATAGGCGCCTCAATCAGAAATATCTCCATCACTCCTCATTGTAGTTCTAGTTGTTGTTCTATTATAATAGAATTTCTAAACATCCTTCCTCCTCTAGTGACAAGATCAAAATCCTAACCTCAACTTGCCCTTCCATCTCGTTGTCCGTCGCTTTACCATCCTCTAACCGCACTTACTCTAAATCTAAAAGTTATATTCACAAAATTGTGAAAACCAAAAATTATTTGTTAGATTACAAGAGATCGACATAATATGAAAAGACCCCTAAAAATGACAATATTCAATAGATGCATTTCATAATCAAAATCTAAAAATAAAATTGAACTTGTTTTAATTTATATATTTACTTAGGTTTAAAGACCTTGTAACTTCCCCCTTATCAAAAAGTAACTAGTCATATCCTCAAAGTATATATTGATCAGAATAGTACCCAAACTAAGTTAGCTACGTTAGGTTTTCTCATTTAAGAATGACATATTAGCACCATTTATGGGGGAAAAAATGCTATGTAGGTGCCACCCTAATTAACGAACCCATTAAGTATAATGGACGGCAGGACCCACACGACTTATTATCATAATATGAAGACTGTTGTAGTCAATATTTAATTTGAAAATCTGACTGGTGGCTTTATGGTAGATAGAGCAAGATCTTTAAACTTATTTACTTATAAGTATTTACATTTTAAACAAAATTACTATCCTACTACTCATCAATCATCATAGATTCTAATCTATTTTGCCAAAATATAATCTTGCAATAAACCAATTTTGGATGGTAAAAGAAATTTGTTTATTTTATCATCTTTATCCAACATCACCATACATAGTTGTGGAATGTGGAGAAGGCCACTTGACACATCTCTTATTTCTCCACCTTTGCTTTAAAATCCATTTTACTTTTGTTATCTTTTATCAAAATCTTAGCCATTACATTAGCCAAGCAACATCATATCTCCTCTATCAGCCCTCCACGTGTCACTTTTTGGTGTGCCTCTAATCCAAATAATAATAATAATAATAAATCTAATATATCTATTTTAGGGGAAAAAATAGTTTTTTTTTTCCTTTCCAAATACCTTCTCTTATCTCAATATTGCAAAGCAATTTGCAATTGCAAGAAACCTCAAGAAGAGTCAATGTCAAACAACTTGCATGAACTCCTAATTTCCTACATATCTTATGCACATATTACACTATTTTTGTGGATTAAATTCTATTTTTTTTATTTTAACTTATTATCAAAAGCAACAAAATTATTTATATATGATTTGTTATCTATTCTCTTACCTTTAAACAAATAATTCAATACGAGCTTGCGTTTAATTGTTTGTCGAGAAAGTGATTGACCAAATTTTTAGGAAAATGAAGAAGATAAAAACACTAAGTTGAGAAAGTAATTGACCAAATTTTTAGGAAAATGAAGAAAATAAGATAGAAAATTGTGTAAAAACTAATTTTAATCCTTTTTAGATTATCTGAACATAATAAAACCAAAAAAGGTAACAGTTTTTATGAGATCAATTGCTTGTTTTGCTATTCAATTAAAAAAACTTCATTGATATGTTTAGAGAGTTACGTGAAAATTCTTTTTAATCCATTCTCGATTTATAAGAAAAATAAGACAAAAGATTTTGTGAAATTAATTGCTTGGTTTGCTATGAGTTAGACCTGATTTTGTGAGATCAATTGCTTGATTTGTTAGGAATTAAACCTCTTAAACTTTAGCCTAATTTTTTCCAGATGTCTAGAGTGATGTTAAAATTCATTTTAATCCATCTTGAACTTATCCAAAGGGAAATAAAATAAATAAGATAGAAGATTTTGTGAGATCAATTGCTTTTTTTTTTCTTTTTGGGAACTAAGCTTCTTGAATTTTTGTTTAAGTTTCTCTCTATGATTTAAAGTTACTTGAAAATTTGTTTTAATCCATTAATTTTCAGTTTATCTGAAGAGAAATATATAAAATATAAGATTTTGTGAGATTTATTGCTTGGTATAATAGGAATAACTTCTTGAAGTTTAGCCTAAGTTTCTCTAAATGTCAAGAGTTCGATGAAAATTCATTTAAGTCGATTTTCAGTTTATACAAAGAGAAATAAATAAATGAGGATAAAATATTTATGAAATCAATTGCTTGGATTGCAATGATGAGTTAAGCTTTTTGAAAATTAGCTAAAAATTTCGTTAGATGTTTAGAGTTACGTGAAAATTCATTTTAGTTTTATTTTTAATTTATCGTGATTTATTAGTGTCGATATTACAAATAAGTCATGTTAAACTCGTGACGATTTATATAAATTATCGCTATTTTGACTTTTCCAGATGTTTCCCGATGTAGGATAATCAACTAATATACTTGTACATCTTTTGTTAAATCATGAACTAATTTGTCTACCAAAGTCTATAAACAAAACTCATTTAAACCTCAATTTCTTATCTAAAAAGAGAGAGAGAAATAGGGTTTGGCAAAGTAAGACATGAGGGAAGAAATAATTGAATAAAAACCAAAACCCATCCCATCAAAGGGACAAAAAACTAAAAACACAATCACCTCCAAGATCTTCTTTATTAAACTTTTGAAATTGAAAGGCCAATACAATTAAAACTAAAAATAAAGAGCATAGTTTTGGTACGTCTTTGACTAACTACTTTTTAATTAAGCACCACAAAAATATACATTAAAATTAAAATTAATTTAGAAGAGTCTCAATTCTCAAATACCCCTTCTTTCAAGTAATTAAGCAACCAACTACTACTACTGCTAATTATTTATTTATTTAATTAGTAAACATGTTTAGCTTAAGTCAAAATCAATCAAGCTCAAATAATATTAGGCTAACTACATAACTAAACTATATAGTAATTAATGTCAAATCATATTTGCCATCATGCGCCGCCCAAATAGATTGTATATTTTTGTGTGGCTAATATGTGATCAATGAAATTAATGAAGCAACATTAATATACAATTTCCAATAAATAGAAAGCTAATTACATCATGTCATTGGATCACAACATAAGCTTGGAAGGATTGAAATAAACTCTCTTTGACATGTCAAATACCAAAAATATTATTTAGGCATGATTGATTGTATTCTTATCACTTTAAATTTTAAATTTAACAATTTCGTTTTAAACAATATTTAAATATTTACTTTTATGTTTTGTCTCAAACGATAGTGAGCAAATTCAAACCTCGAATAGAAAGTGACAAAGGAGAAATTTTGAAGATTATAAATTTGATTGACATTCATTAGGTGATAAATAGAGTGTTTTGATCCTCTCATTGTTTTAAGATTTTTAAAATATTTTATTTCATATTTATTTGAGCAAGAGTTTGGAATATTACTATATATATACAGTTATAAAATAACGTTAATTCACTCTTGAGGTTGTGAAATCGCATTAAAAAAGTTGATTAAAAATGTCGCTCTGCTCCCATAAATTTATCGCGGTATGAATAAAATTTTATTGAGATAACATGATTTTATAAATTTGGTTTTGCCTAAACAAAAGAAATAAGGATATTTGCACGTGAACCCTTTGTACTTTACACGTTTTGCACATGAATACGCTAAAGTTTTATTTTAACTTTTGACTACCATGTACTATGTTGGGGGCCTCTCCGTCACGAAATATTTCATTTTTTAACAGAGTATTCCCTTTTTATCAAGTGTCATGCACATGGCCTAAAAAAATTTAGAAATATCCATTTTACCCTTCTTCTCTTTCTTTTTTTAACTTTTTTATTTAATTATTATTATTATTTAAATTCGCTCAAAAAATTATTATTTAAATTTAAAAATTGAAAAAAAGATAAACCCAAGGATATTTTGGTCTTGTTGACACTTAACTCATGATGAAGAGACGGAGCGGGACCCTGACATAATACATGGTAGTCAAAAGTTAAAATAACACTTTAGAATATTCATGTGCAAAACGTATAAAGTACAAGAGATTCATATGTGCAATTACCCCAAAGAGATATGACTCATATTTTGTATATGTGTGTGCATGAGACAGAAGAGTCTAAGTCACTGAGGTGTAAAAATCTGGACTCCGTGAATCGTTTCGCTCTCACAATTTTTTCTTTAGTGAATATGAATGAAGTTTAATATGACGTCATCGTCTTATTTGTGTGCTAAGTCTAAAAATTTTGTGCTTATATTTCTTCTATATTTGTATATGTGTGTATTCTCCTAGGCAAAAAATGGTGGATTTTAGTCACAAGGTGTGGCGCAATTGGCAAATCCAACTGC
The DNA here is from genome assembly GCA_036897405.1 of Pelargonium myrrhifolium. Taxonomy (NCBI): domain Eukaryota; kingdom Viridiplantae; phylum Streptophyta; class Magnoliopsida; order Geraniales; family Geraniaceae; genus Pelargonium; species Pelargonium myrrhifolium. Next base: position 1,625 of record JAYMTK010001228.1, on the reverse strand, counting down.
GTAAGTAAGGGGAGATTCTAGAATCGATTCTCATTGCACGTATCTTTTGTGGTGGGGGTATAAGATATCACTTTTGGTGCATACAGGTGCCTAAAGTCCTAGGCTATGGGAGAAAGACGAAGTCTCGCTCCTGAACAACGGTCTCTCCCTATAAACATGAGAATACCTTGTTGTTGCAAGACAGAATTTCGGTACATGTCTGTATAAAAAAATGTGGATTTTATTGAAGGGATAAGAGAAAATCTATGTCCATGATGTGTGATATAATGGAGAGCATGGTGCAATGAAGTCAAGCTGTCTACATGGATAGCTGCATGAGCCTTGAGAGGTTGCTGTTGCTCATCATCAATACTTGCTTGGTCTCTCTCCATCAATTATTATCAATTTTCTCATTCCCACCTTTACATGTGTACCTTCTAGTTAATTATTCACTACCAAATTCATCAACAACAACCAAAAAAATACCAACCCATCAGTTATTATTTTTTGTTATATAAGGTAATAATATTTTTAAACTATTTTTGTATGTGCATTTCAAAATTATTGGATGTAACTATTTGAAGAAATTTAAAAGATATTAACTAGTTTATTACAAGAATTGATGGATTTTAGCAACAAAAAAAAAATCTACTTAAATGGGTTTGTTTGCATGAAGAATTAGGATAGTCGTTTGGACCGTACTTGAACATGTGGACACTCAAAACTTGACCCAAAATTTGTGAGTTCAAATGACATAAAATGTATCTGATTAGGTTCAAGTAGAGTATCCCCACAAGAAACAAGGTTCTTGATCAATCGTGGCTCAGGGCAAGACAAATATGCATGAACATGTACATTTTGCATGCAAAATCCAGACATCGTCCCATTTCGTCGTCCATAATTGTAATTCAAACAATATTGTGTATCTCTTCTTTTTTACGAACAGGAAATCAGATATAGTACAGCTCCAAATCTAAAACTAGTATAGGTATTTTCTCAGGAGGGGCATTAAAGCCAACCCAAGAGAACAAATCTAACAAATGCTCCGACGACCTAACTAGAGAGTTTACAACTCAATCGCAGATTAATACGTAAAAGACAAATCAACTCTAATAAATTGAACAACAATATTGTCTACATATAAATAACCAAACCAAAAGCACTTAAATCACTCTTCCTCCGACTTGTACTACATTAACCACTTCAAACGAATCCTATTCAACAATCATATCGAACCATCCTCGCTCCCACACCCATCGTTTTTCTTTAGAGTCGGTTTAGATTATATCCGTATAGTGTATGCATATACAATAGAATTTACTACTATATATGTATATGTGGGTGGGTCCCACATTTTTTTTAAGTGGCAGTCCTAGAAAAATGTTTCACCTAATGGAGAAGGTGGCCCACACAAACCAGGCAGACAGGTGGGACCCACTCAAGTATTAGACATGAGTGGTCGATTTCACTCCTTGAGATCCACGTCAGCACCTCCTCTCCTCACATTCTCAACACTGGAACTTGACTTTCAGATTATGCTACTAGTGTTTTCACCCCGCTATGCTTGGGTCTTTATTCCATTTAATTATTTTCATGACGCACGTAATTAACTACATTCCTTAAGTATTTCTTAAAAATCAATTACA
>JAYMTK010001227.1:0-17140 GCA_036897405.1 Pelargonium myrrhifolium | reverse complement strand
GTGGGAGTGCTAACTGGTTGGGTGGGGGGGAGAAGGGGGGGGGGGTCGGGAGGGGCACCGATATAGGGCTAAACTAAGTGTCAATCGCCAACTATACATATCTGAATGAGTCTCCCCCCTAATTTGTTAATCACACTTGATATCCCACCTATAGAAAATAGACAGATTTCACGAAAGGGGTTGATGCGTGTTAATTAGCAGATTGTTACAATTGTTAATGTCATGTTGTGCATACTAACTTAAATTCACTTCCCAACATAACATGGAAGGCATGTTAAAATAATTGAGGAATGGGCTTTAATTAACATTCATCAAACAACCCCCCTCCTTTTGTGTGGAATAATGCCTAATTGTAGTATTTGAAGAGTTAACCGTGAATATTAAATAAATAAAAATAGTATGGGGATCATTTGTGGTTTGAGTGCATAGTTGGAGGATGAACTATAATTTAACTCTATGTTTTACAGTTTGAACAAAATATCCCTCTATTATGGAACAAAGTTATAAGATTAGGGGGCATTATCAATATTTTCTCATGATAAGGGTTTTTGCCCCTCTATCTCTCTTCCTTATTTTGGATCATTGGAAATATGCGGGCCCTGCATAAAAGTGGATAGACTTCTTTCTCTCTTCCAAAAAGGGAAAATACTATTCCTCTCCACTTCTTTTCCTCTCTAAAATCCACCCAACCTATGCTTAATTCTACTGGTTGAATTTTTCAATGTATTTTTTTAATTCCTTTGTTGGTTCGTTCTGCAGATACTGTACGTAAAGAAGCAGCGACAATTACAGCTGTGTTTCCAGCTCCTAATGAAGTTATGTCAATTTTAGTTCAGGTACATAGATAGGAAGTATGCTTGTTGCTATTCATGCGTTTCATGTTACAACATTAATTGTGTATATGCTTTTCCAAATTGGCTGTTGATTCCATTTTTTTACATATTTTTTTATGCAGCGAGTTTTGGAGCAGCGAGTTACTGCCCTTCTGGACAAATTATTAGTGAAGCCATCTCTTGTGAATCTACCTCCTATGGATGAAGGGGGACTTCTATTAGTGAGTACAAAATTCTCTTGTTGAGCCCTTGCCCATTTTAGGTGACGACAAGATATTCACGTAATTCATATTTTTGACTCGTGGCTTCAGTATCTTAGAGTGCTAGCAGTGGCATATGAGAAGACACAGGAACTTGCAAGGGATCTACGAGCTGTTGGATGTGGTGACTTGGATATTGAGGGTAACGAGTTAGTTTAAATCAGTAATTCCCGTTTGAATTTGCATACAACTTATTATGGTAATCTTGGTAATCAAATTTTATACTGTGGGATCCAGTTGGTTCAACTAGCGAAGCCTCTCATTAGACTGAGGGTCAAATTTCATTCACATCTAGGTTCAGGGCTTTGGGAAAGAGGCAAAACCCTACTCTCCATGGTGTAGCTCACCTTTGGTCCCTCAGCCCCACAAATAAAAAATACATAAACAATAACGATATAAAAGAAACACTACAAAATGCAGATTCCTCAATAGGTGAGCTTTGGCTGAGGTTAAGATGGGGTTGTGATTTGATTTCTTCTAGGTTATTTAATTGCCAAGCAACAATCATATATGATATTTCTTCATTTTGATTGTGCCTTATGCTTTGTGACTCTTGAAGAAAAGGCATGAAGGTCTTGAAAAGGATGAAATTTGGCATGCTTCCAGCTTCCATATGAGAGTTACAGCTCAGAATGCTGAACTGATATCTAAAACCAGCCTTCTTAAAGCATACTTGATGGGGGAGAGCCTATAATGTAATATTAACTTGAATTTGTTAAACAATATTATATGTCTGAGGTAGTATTTAGTGTTTTTTCGCCTTCCTGACATTTGTACTCTAGCTAGGCAGAGATGTGAATATCCGAACAATGTTATTTGTCTATCACGTTGTGATAAATTTTTAGTAGATATATTTTCTCCTGCATTTTGGGAACAATGGCTAAGATTCTGTTAATATATTTGTGTTCTTTTAGCCATCCGTCACTGTAAATCATCAGCTACCTCTTCTTTTATTCTCATAATATCCTTGTCCTGGAGTTTTTTCCACATGATTTATATACAATGTCTTCATAGTATCTTCCTGTCACTTCAGGCCTCACAGAGTCTCTGTTTGCTGCTCATAAAGATGAATATCCCGAGAATGAGCAGGCCTCTCTGAAACAACTATATCAAGCAAAGGTTGTATTAGTTTTCATTTTGTAATCTCATAACTTTCTGATTGAGGTTACAACTTCATTTATGCTCTAAGTGTCTTGGTAACATGCATATATCTTTTCTGGCATTCAGATGGATGAATTATGTGCTGAGAGCCAACAGTCTGAGTCAAGTGGGACAATTGGGCGCTCAAAAGGAGCTTCAGTAGCATCTTCACCAACACAAATATCTGTTACTGTAGTGACAGAGTTTGTACGTTGGAATGAAGAAGCAATCTCCAGATGCAACGTGTTTTCATCTCAAGTTTGTTTTTTCCTCTTTGATATTACATTTTGTTACTCTGGGTGCTGATAGTTTTGCATCATTCGAACTAAAAAGTCAAATGCTAAATGCTTGGCTAAGTGCTTTAGATGAAGAAAATAGAAACTTTTGGACTCTTCCCTAGACTTCGATTTGAGAACCCTACTGCATGATGATTGAACCATTTGGAAGTCTTCTATTACACACACAAGGTTTCCTTGTTATAAAGAAATCAGAATATCCAGGGGTGCTTAAAATATCTGTCAATGCACTGAGAATATGAATGCTAAGCTCTCATGTAGCTCAATCTTCTTCATCTTTTATTTTTCACTGCAGGTTCCTTGTGAAAATGTTTGTAAGTGATTTTCTGTTCTAGCAGTTGAATTGTAGTTTTGAGGTGAAGGATGTATATTTGGATTTTCAAAAATATTTTTGAACAGGAAATGTATAAGTAGTTTTAGGGATGTAAAATATAATAGTAATTTTGACAAGAAAATGGTATTCTGAAGTATAGTTTTTAAAAGATTTTATAACAAGTTCTGACATGCAACTGGGCTCCTTCACAAATCTTAATTTTGGTAATTTAGACTGTCACAATAACTTTTGCACAATTTGCTTTAACAGTGTTTCTACAACCATTACAAACAGTTCTTTTACCTTGGCAACTGCTACATTTGCTGGGGAAAAGTCAGTAGGCCACAGCAACTCGAAACTAGTTCTTAGTTTGTGATAATTTGTAGAATAGTTTCCAAACCAGTGTAACGCTACGCATTGGTGATGAGGAAACAAATAATGCAATACGCTTAACGAAGAGATTGGTGGGGATGTAAAAAGTAGCATTATGGTTTAACATTTTGAATTAGAAATCATGTTGTGATGAGTGGTAACATTACAGGGTAGTTAAAAACAAAAGCAAAAATCTCAATTTAGTTTTTTTTTTTTTTTTTTTTCTTCTTTCTTTCTGGAATTTAATGTTTTGATATGCTCTGTTGGATATTTTTACTTATTTATTTTATAATCTCTTTTGTACAGCCTGCTATTCTTGCATCGAATGTAAGAACAGTGTTCACTTCCCTCCTAGAACAAGTAAGTTGGTTCACTGAACTATGGGTCTCGCAAGATTCATGTCATAGGTACTCAAGTCTTCTATATTTGCAGGTTAGTCAATATATAACTGATGGGCTGGAACGGGCCAGAGACAGCCTGACTGAAGCTGCAGCTTTGAGGGAAAGGTTTGTGCTGGGCACAAGTATGAGTAGAAGGGTTGCTGCTGCAGCTGCTTCAGCTGTAATTACCTGATTTCCTGCCTCTCTCTCTTTCTCTCCCCCCTCCTTTTTAAATTGTGTACTGTCAGATGTATCTCTGACCTGAGAGATTGAATGGGTTATTGATATGTAGGCGGAAGCTGCTGCGGTAGCTGGTGAAAACAGTTTCAAATCTTTCATGGTTGCTGTTCAACGATGTGGTAGCAGTGTGGCTATAGTTCAGCAAGTATGGTGTTCCATTTATGTATAGTCTATATAATGTAAGAATTGCCTCATGTTAAGAAGCTAATCAGTTTGACTTTTTTCTTGTAGTACTTTGCGAATTCTATGTCTAGGCTTTTACTACCTGTGGATGGAGCACATGCTGCTGCATGTGAAGAAATGGCAACAGCGATGTCCAGTGCGGAGTCAGCTGCCTATAAAGGGCTACAACAATGCATTGAAACTGTAATAGCTGAGGTATGTTATGGCATATTACATCTAATATCTAGATGCTATTGGAAAATATCCCGTCACTAAACAGATTTCCAGACATTCACTCAGTTTGGGTTTCAATCATTGTTCATAATGATTTATTATCCTTCAGAAAATAATGAATAAATAAGTTTCCAGATCCTGTGCATTTTTCTGATGCTTGTTTACATCCCACCTCATCTCAGACACTTTTCTCTGAAAAACTCCTGTGCAGGTGGATAGATTGCTGTCTGCTGAACAGAAGGCAACCGATTATCGGTCACCTGATGATGGAATGATTCCTGATCATCGACCAACAACTGCCTGCACAAGGTACTTGCTAACTGACAAAATTATGACATATTCTGGATGTATAAAAGCGAACACCTAAGATTTTGTGGAAACTGCTTAAATGTGAAGTTGATCAGTTGTGTTTCTTTGGTATATGAAATATGAATGTTGTTCCCAATATCCATTTTCATCGCATAAAGTCATGTTAGTGTGTTTAGATGGCATCATTTGAACCTTACAGATAATCTTATAATGTTCGTTTTTTCTCTTTGCCAGAGTTGTGGCATACCTTTCCCGTGTGCTTGAATCGGCATTTACCGCACTAGAAGGTCTTAACAAACAAGCGTTCTTAACTGAATTGGTATGGTATTTTCATTCCTTAGGTTCACATATACGATTCCACAAATTGAGTACCCCAACCTACTCTTTTTTAATGTTGGTCCTGGTTATTTTTCTGCAAATAGTTTTCATTGGTTCTGTGAATGAATGAGACTCAGCATGCATCCATTTGGCAGTAAAAAATTTGATGTGTACACGAGTAAAATCAACTTTTGCTATCAGATCAATATTATTGCACTAAGAAATGTATCTTCCAATTTTTTTCAGCATTTTTTTTGGTCATCGATATACTTACTAACTTCTCTCCCTCTCTGTAGGGAAACCGATTGCATAAAGGACTGGTTAATCATTGGCAGAAATTCACTTTTAATCCCAGGTAAGTAGCCTTGGTCTTATGTTCCACTGCTTGTTAAATCTATGTCAAGTATGTCAAGCTCTCCAGTAAATAGTTGTTGGCTGTTGCCATCATTATCTATTTATTTATCATTATCATTATCATCATCATCAGGGCTGGAATTCTTTTGTAGGGCCACTTTTTTTTATCGGGATCTGCATCTTAAATTATTTATATGGTGCATTTTTGTCCTTTCATGTTCAGGGTGACTGAGCATGCATCTTAAAAATGTTTGATTTATACAATAGGAGTTTCTAGCAACTTAAGCGTAAAAGCATGCATCCATACAAAATTCTTTTTAAAAAGAGGTAAAATTTTCTGGGAAGGATTGAAACCCAGAAGGATACAAGTTCTGATAATGTGTTGGTCATCGTTAGCTGTTCAAGGACAATGTATATCAAGCTAACAGGTTTACCTTATTTTTAAGTGAACAATGTGAACTTGTTTTCTGCTGCATTTGTTTCCGGTTAGTTTTCATTTATACAGCAATAAACCGAATCCCGTCTCGTTTTTCTTTTGATTTTGTAGTGGAGGATTGCGGCTGAAGCGTGACATAACTGAGTATGGAGAATTTGTGCGCAGTTTTAATGCTCCTTCTGTTGATGAGAAATTTGAATTGTTAGGCATGTAAGTGGCGAATGGTTCTGGTATCTCTACAACTTATATTTATTATGTTCTAAATCACTGCACTAATCCATATACTTTTCTCCAGCATGGCCAATGTCTTTATTGTTGCTCCCGAAAGCCTTTCTACTTTGTTTGAGGGTAGTCCCGCAATCAGGAAAGATGCCCAAAGGTACCAGCTATTTATAATTTGTGTTTGAAATTGTTATTTGTGGACCTCCAAAGTGGTGTATAGCTAATGTGCTTTTTAGTAGATCACATTGGGTTTTTGTTTTTCTACAATTCTTTCTAGAATTGCATTCCCCAAATCCTTAAGAGAACAAATATCCATCTTTTAAGACCTAGGATGGTAACATTACATGCTCAAGTTATCTAAACCTTAAGGATTATGTTCCAAAATAGTCCCCGTACTATCCAGTTTGTTCCAATGTAGTTCCTAAACTTTAATTTGTTTCAGTTTGGACCAAAAATATTTCATTTGTTCCAATTTAGTCCTTAGTATGTTAAAATATTCTGATTAAGTCCTTTCTGTTAATTTGGATATCATAATCCGTTAAATTTGACTGTTTCCGTTGAGAGTATAATACAATAATGATATTGAATGCTGACGTGGCATAACAAAAAAATTGTTTACAACATAAAGTGCTAAAATTACCACTTTAACCTTAACTTTTTTCACCGAATTCACACCGACACCAGTATGCTGATCCTCAACGCTACACACTTCCGTATATTCCACAACTGTCTGTTTGTCTTTGTAATCATCATCTTCATGTCAATTTCTAGTATAGATATGGATTTGGGAGGAAGAAGAACAGTGTCAAGTATTGTGGTTGCTTCTGGGTCTGTAATGAAGCTGGATGGATGATGGAATTAAGGTCTCCAATAGCCATAACAAGGATATGGGTGGGCCTTGTGTGAGGAGGGGCTCAATTTGGGTCAATAGCAAGAGGAAGACGTAGAAATCCGAGATTGATTTTGAGTGTTCTGACACTAATTACAAGAACAACCCTGTCCAGATTTTGAAGGTGAGATTTGGTTTGCTCTCCGATGTGGAGAAGAGCCTGATTCAGGGGAGGAGGCTGAGATTTGAGAGGAGTCTTGGTCTCACTGGGTCTGTTGATGATGGTTGTGGAATCGAAAGCCCAGTTCGAGGGATGAAGAAGCTGAGATCTAATTCAATTAGTCTCAGAATTTCTTGTGACCGGTTTTGAGTTCTCCGAAAAGGATGAGCTCTACATCGATGTTGTATTCTTTGTCTGTGAGGGTGTAGTTGTGGTGGCGGAGGGGTTGACGTTCATGAGGAGGTGGTTGCCGGAGAGGAGAGAGACAAAATGGAAGATCAGAGGGGGCAGTGGATGTTGGATGTCATTTTTTTATAAGTTTGAAAAGAAGTATAGGTTAAAATGGTAATATTAGCACTTTATGTTGAAAACAATTACTCCCTCCGTCCCAAAATGAGTGTTCCGTTTGTCTTTGCATTTTTGTCCTAAAATGAGCGTTCTCTTTCCATTTTAGGAAGTTAGTTATAGCATGAATTACTAATATCCCTATAATAAGTTAGTTAGTATTCCTTGAGTTTGTTAGAACACATACTCTGGGGGATTCAAAAGTAATTATACAACACTAACTTTTTCTTAATTATTTTCAAAATGGAAACAAGGACACTCATTTTGGGACGGTGGGAGAATTTTTTATTATATTCTTAACAGTGTCAGTAAAATTTAACGGAAAGCACATGATCGGATCATTTTCGACATACTTGCTAAATGAGAACAAATGGAACACTTTTTGTCCAATTTGAAACAAACTAAAGTTAAGACTAAATGGGAACAAACTGTATGGTACAGAACTATTTTGGAACATAATCCAAAACCTAATAAACTTGAAATGTGCGTTTCCTCGTGAGCTATATGTATCATCCAACAATATTATGACTTGATTTGGCTTTGAATTCAGGTTTATTCAGCTTAGAGAGGATTACAAGTCTGCAAAACTTGCAACAAAACTCGCCTCCCTGTGGACAAGCTAAACCGATGCACCTTTCAGTTTTCATGATACAAAGGAGCTTTCACCTTAACCTTGGATTGTTCTGGTGGTGCCAAGATGAAGACAAGTTGAGGATTAAAAGCTTGATAGCAATGCTGGGAATAGTTTTGGATAGAATATGGACTACTTATCCATTCTGAGTTATTTTTAATTGTTCTTGTTGTTGTGGATGAGAATGCATGATTGAATGGAGTACGTTTCAAGGCTGATGTATATGATGATGCTAACTTTACGATTGTGTGATAAATCAACCCAAGTACATGGCAAGTTTATGGATGAATATTTCAGTGATATTATTGCGTCGAGGAATATTTTGTCAGAAACCCCACTGAAGAGCATTACGGTTATGGTGATATATAGGTAAGGAGAATTTTGTTGGGAGTGTATCAAAGTGTATTGATGGTTATTTTGGGAGAAGCTTACGTTTTGTACTTCTTAGATACTCGAGTAATTTTACCTGCGACAGGATGGGGAAATCAATTTTCGTGAGAATCGTTCATCATCAGTTACACAATAGGGATAATTGTTTTTTTTTTTTCTTAAAATTTCTCCTCACTCCACCCAACGAGTTTTGAACCCACAATTTCTCGTAGGAAATGGTCATGACTATTTAAAAGGGTATGTAAAGTAAAGGTGGGATAAGAATTTATGTGGAAGTAGTGTAGAAATTATAGGTTGGAGACAATAAAATGGTACCCATATGTATGGTGGTAAATAATAGGAAGAAAAAATGTTGTGGTAGAAGCAAAGATTAATTTACACATTGTATGAATCTATATAGTTGACAAGCAATGTATATATTTTTGCATATGGTTGAAAAGGTTATTTAAGTTTGATCGGAGATTTGAGCGGATGTGTACATTACAGATGTAACAGTATATAATGAGCTTGTAAGATCATGTAAATATCATGTTGGGAAAAAATGAATTGTTGTCATTGTAGTATTCATATACTCCATCCGTATCAAAATGAGTGTTTTCCTTTCTATTTTGAGATAAATTAAAGAGAAGTTAGTTAGTGTAGTATATTTACTGTTGTATCCTCAGATATTATTGACAATTCATGCATAACTAACTTCCTAATAAAAGAAAGTGGACATTTATTTTGAGACGGAGAGAGTATTTATTTTGTCACAACACATTCTCCATCCATCTTAAAATAAGCGTTATTTTCATTAACATTGTTGTTTCAAAATAATGAAACGTCAATAGAATAGGCATGAGCCCACCTCAGGCTTCTAGAGTGTAGTCCACAATCCACATTATGTCTAGTCCAAACCCAATTTCTTATCTCATTGAACAAACCTATTCAAGCCAAGCCTAACCCAACCCTGTCAATATAATCTTTTTGTTTCTCAAGCCAGCTAAACCCAACCTTATTAATATATCTTTTTGCTTCTCAGTCCATGCTCAGCCCAAACTGAGTGTTCATTTTTTGTTTTCTTATTTATTTATTTATTACTTTGTATTTGTCTTTTTTGAATTCAATACAATCATATTAGAGCAAAATGTTTAATCTAAATACAAATTAATTTAGTTTGAACTAATAGATCCCATAGATGGTCGCTATGCACCTGTAAATTCTTTAGTATGGAAATGAATGAAATTTTTATGGGTTGCATATTCTTATTAGTATGGCTGATGCCGAGTCAAAAAAAAAAAAAAATGTTGCTCAAATTTTATATTCTTCTATATTCATATCATATACATTAGAAAGAAAGAAAGAGTAGTTTAATGTTTCTCGATTCTAAATGAATTACCAAATTAATTTATTCTTTTTTTTAATTTATGAATGATATAAAATTCGGTTTTTGTACTCGAAAACTATTAAATAAATCTAAATAATAATAAAAATTGTCAAGTTTATTTTTATTTATATATATATTATTATTTATGTTTTAGCTAAGAGTTAACATGAAAGAGCTATGGTGTAAAATTAAACAATCCTCACTAAAATGTTGTGCCTACACTTCAATGAAAAGTTGGCTCTGCTATTGCCTATAATAAATTTATTATAATACATGTGTTGTGCATGAAAATAAAAGAAAGAATATACAACATAAACTAATTTTTTAAATTTTTCTCAAAATGAAAATGACATTTTAGGACGGGGAAGTATTTTCTAAAAGCTAGATAGGTGATTGATATTAAAAAGTTAACATCTACATTCACTGTTGCATTTTCCTCTCGTTTGAGAGCCGATCTGAAGGTCATCTGAATCTGGAAACCTCAACTTCATTATCTTCTTAGTCTTGTTTGAATCTCTCCAAAGATTAATGTCTTAGCCTCTTCATTACCTGTAGTTTCCAGTCTTATAAAAAAAAAAATTGTATTTTTGGATATCACATCCACAAAAATCCTCTGTTAGCACTTGTCTTTTCTCCGATTTAAGTTCAGTTATGGCAAAGTGTCCTTATTTCATACACTTTCGAGACTACTCGCACAACCTTTGGACTAATTCCAAAGGTTTGAAAGTTCAGGGACTAAACTCAAACGTTTGGGATTGTACAAAGACTAAAACCAACATTTTTCCTATAAAAATGACCAAAGAAATATATGCGAGACTTTAATAGTACACGGTGCATTCAAATTAGCTTACAAACTCTCAAAAGAAATGCAAGTGATTGTTAAGACAATGAGAGATATTTGAAATTAACTATCAAGACGATTGGTAACTTATGCTTCGGGCAGCATACCCCATTCTAGCTTATGAAGCTTCCACTGTAGAAACTATGATAACTCTTGCAGGTTTATACAGAGACACAGCTGGTCTGTAATAGTAAAACAACAATGAAAAAGTAAAAGGAAAACAAAACAAATGAACATTGACTTATTCAAGAGCCAAGATATGTACAAATCTGCAGCCACAAAAAGTTACAAAACTGCCAACATTCTCATTTCAAGAACCAAACCCCTAACTGATCGATATAGACATCATACAGAGCTACCCCGGAGGCTCGACCCTAAAGATTTTATTCTATGATCATACTTCCTCCATCACCTTAGGAAATAGCATTGGACAGATTCCGAGAAATCGGCAACATAAATGACTAAACAAATTTCACAAGCACACTAGTAAACAGAAGATAGTCAAATAAGCAACCTAGAGCAACCTGCAAATCTAAAAATGTTACGCGTTTCTTGTTTAGAATGAAACCAGAGAAGAACTGCTCTTGGCTCTTGTCAATGTTCCATTTCTCAATAATTTTCTAATTTGCAATACACATGATTCTATATGCATCCATGTCAAAACTTCAGATTGTACGCACCAGCAGATAGAGAACATAGCTTCCTCAATATTGTTTCAGATATAAACTGGTTTCACATCATTAATCCCAAAACTTGCAGAACATACTGGACACTTGCGGTGACGAGTTTCAATAATTCTTTTTACACACGGGTTGCAGAACAAGTGGTAGCATTTTGTAATAACAACCTGTAAAATAGAGAAATACTTTCAGTAACATATCATTAGAAACAGAAAATGCCAAGAACTAACCACGGACAATCAGTCTTAATAGGGGTAATTATGCAAAACCTCCTTGTGGTATGGCTACCAAATTAAGTTTTCTCTGCACTTCACTAGCTTATAGTTTATTCTTAAACTTTCGTAAGTTGATATTAACAAAAAAAAAAATACACTCATCATGTGAGGGAAATGTGCACCTAATTAATCAATCCTATATTTCAAATGTTAACAAAAGTGCACATTTCTCAAACGTGATGAAAGTGTATTTTTCGTTAATTTTAACTTGCGATATTGAAGGATAAACTATAGGGTAGTTAAGTGCAGTAAAAAATTAATTTAGTAGCCGTGTGTTTGTGGACAATACCACAGGGAGGGTTTTCGTAATTGTTCCATCTTAAAACTATGTTTATCATATTCTTCCTTTTGTCCCTGCCAATAGCAAGGCATGCACCAAAGACAGCATGTTCCCAATTCATTGGAATAAAAAGATTATAAAACCGTGAAAAGGAAAACACAAAATAGAAAAGTATTGCATGCTGGTTAATGCTTTTATCTGTGATGTGATTGGTTAATGATTGTCCTATACAACACTGGAAGAGATCTCGTGTAATCACCATCCAACATACTTCCTGATAAATTATCGATAATGACAATGTACAACATTTTGAGACCCACACCACAGATTGGTATTTCAAAAATTCAAAACTATCATCTACCCCACCTCCTCCTTATCCACTTCTGCCAATATATATATATTCTAATCCACTAATCGACAAATGGAAGTGTTAGGCAGTTAGGTTGGCTTAACTTGACCGCTTTGCTACATGCATATCAATCATTCCTTTGACGCTTAATCTGAGCCTTCGATTTCTGTGGCTTCTTACCCATATAAATCCTAATAGACTAATAACTCAATCAATAGGCTTGTTTCTTTTTTTTCACACCAAATCACAATTATTTTGACATGCATCTTATTGAATTGCATAAAGCATTCCAACTAAAGAGCCAAAATATAGTATAAAAGAGCGGGCTAGTGCACAAAGCTAACCCTCCATTAAAACCCAAGTACTCAACTGAATCTCATCCAATACCCAGAAAGATCGGTGATAATAAAGATATTACATAAGTAGACCACTCTCATTAGATATTTGAATCAAAACCCTATTCTTGAAACCTCCAAAGCAACTAAAATAAATACTCCCTCCGTTCCAAAATGAGTGTCCTCCTTTCTATTTTAAGAATTAATAAGGAGAAGTTAGTTAGTGTGGTGTGTTTACTATTGTATCCTCATGATTATGTGTTGAGAGATCCTAACTAACTGTTTATAAGGATATTATTGACAATTCATGCATAACTTACTAAAAAGAGAAATAAGACACTCATTTTGGGACAAAAATGCAAGAGAAACATGACACTCATTTTGGGACGGAGGGAGTATGATATATTTTCCTTTACTCTGTCTAATGCAAATGTGATCATTTATCCTAATCTCCTTCTCTTCTGTTGCACAACAAAAAATAAGTCGGAGGCAATGAGAATTTGAATATAACTCAAGACAACAGCCAGAAACAATGACGCAATCACCACAGTTGCCTATACGCTGGCAGTGCTCAATATAATGTAATTGAACTTGCTGGAAACATTTACCTCTTTTGGCCTGTCAGCACAGATACTGCACTTGAGTATGTCCCTGTATTCTCTAAGTTCCTGCTGAAGCTTTTCCACAACAGATGAACCCTCAGTCTGTGCTCTAAGTTGTGATGCCTTTCTACTTACCACTTCAAATTCCTCCTCTAGCCTCTTTTTCTCAAACCTGATATATTATGATACATCAGTTGATTCTCACAACTTATATATACATTACAAGGGATTGAGTATGCTATTACTACCTTTCTGTTTCTAGTTCTACATCTGACCCTGTATGTGCTATTCGACTTCCAACAATCCTATTTTGTGATTCCTCCAGTGATTCGCTTGCTTGGTGAGAAGATCTCCGTACATCCAGCAACTTCTTCTGGATATTTTCAAAAGCAATAGAGTTTCTATGTTTATCTTCGGTAAGTTCCTGAACCTGGTCTGAGCAGGCTTTTAGCTACATGGCAATCATCACAAATCAGTATTCATATTCACCATCTGAGTCTGTCCAAACAAAAAAAAAAAAGAGACAGGAGTATACCTGATCTTCAACTCGTGCAACTTTCATCTCGTATAATTCTAGAGATGCATTGGCTTGCTGAGCCTCCCTCCCTATTGTCCGCTTATTCAAAAATAGAGCATCCTGCATCTGCCTTGCCCTCACACCTTCTAAAACAAGCTGATGCAAGAACAAAGATAGCCACAACATAAATTCTACAATCTAAAAACTATAACACTCCACTATGCAACATACATATATATATATATATATATATATATATATATAAACGACGGATGCATACGAAATTCAAAAAGATAAAAGTACCAGCATTAAATGAACGGCATGAAGTTCAGTGAAAACATCATCAAGAGTGATAGATGATGCAACATCATAAAATCAATTAATATAAAATACTTGTAAATGACATAGAAAAGAAAATATACACCATACGTTCATATTACATATACATTATTAAATGAATTTCCTCATAAAAGTATTTTGGGATTTGCAGTAATGGTTGACCTGGTTAGTGGTTATATACTGAATTTGCTTGTAATCAAACGTCAATTTCACATATGGTGTAAGTGGAGGCATGTGGTTACAATCAAGGAGAAGAGAAGCAGACAAAGCTCACTTGGTTTTGGAGCAGCCTGTTACAAATACAATTTTTTTTTTTTTTTTGATGCAATAATTCTGGCACAGGATAAAAAGAAACTCTCATTACATCCATTTGAATTGGTTTCCCTTTTTAGTTCCCTCCAAGAATATCCTTTATTCCTCATAAAATATATGGAGTATGACCAAGCAAGCAATTCAAGTACAACTTTAAATATCAACTATACCACAGGTAGACAATTAGGAATAGTTTTTATCTGAGCTTCAAAGTTATATCATTGCCTATCAACAATACAAGGGTAATAGTAGACCACTAGCTGAGGGTGCAAATTCAATGCATTTCACTATCATAACAAACTATTAATTATAAAATTAATAGCTATACTATTTGCTTTAACATCTATTCTGTAACTACCCATAATATGCAGCTCGTTACTACATTTAATCATCAATCTTCATATTAACCACAAAAGAATAAATAGAAGAGATGAAAAAAACTAAGCATTTACTCTTGGAAATCATGATTTTATTATTGTTAAATCTGACTCCAACCCAAAAGCTTTGGTTGTTGAATACGAGAACGGACCCTACACGTGGACCTAGAAAGAAGCTAAGGCAGACAGGTCACTAGACCCAAACAGAACTAGCTCTAATATCATATTAAACTTAACTCCCTCCCAAAAGCATAAGCAATTAGGTGGACGACCCAAGTTGTATATCAAATAGTGAAAAACTTCACATTTTTTCATGTGGGATCCCTTCACAATTATTATATGTGTGCGTGTGTAGGTGGATGGGAGCTGAAATTTGCCGTCCAAAACTGAGTTCGCGTCTATAAATCATGTTGAATGAACAAACTATACGCCCAAACATGTATGTCATCATGGATTCATGGTAACCTCATCAGTCAAACTACAACACAGGAAATCATACGTATATTTGTTATCAGTTGTACTAAACCATAGTGTGTCACTTGTGCAAATATCACAGGGTTTATAGAAATAGCCGGGGAATAAAGAATATCCACAATATAGTACGAAACAGCAGACATGACAATGTGTGTTCACTTTGTCCTAAACCTAGTATATAATTTGAATACAAATATTTCAGTTGTTTTTCTAGTATCTTTTTATATTACAGTCCAAACAAATATACAATTTATTGGAGCCTGCCTGATTGTCTATAAGCTAACATTACAAAAATTATAAAAACACCCAGAGAATCATGTACAAGTACATAATATTATAATATAAACGAAGCAACATGACCACAAGTAAATAGCTCCACTTTAAGTGTTCAGACATAAACCCATATATTTGTAAATACTTAATTGATTTAGAGAAAAAGGCTAACCATTTAAATTGTTATGAATAAAAAAGCATGAAACCTATTTTGGGACAGGGAGACACTATATAAGATTTAAAGCACCACTACAAATGGGGCTGAGTACCGGTGCAGGTTACGATCTGGTACCAGTATTTGTTGCCTAGTTAGCCTTATGCATTCTTCATTTCAATATTCAATAAATCATGTTGGGTCAGCTCATGGCTCCAATACATGGCTGGGACGGCAAAGGAGGAGATTTCACAATGCAGCTGCAGATCTCGTGCTCAATGGATTGGTTCTCATGCCGTTACTTGGCTGCAGGAGTGATTGAGGAGGCGAATGAGAGGAGTGTCGGACGAGGAAGACGCCTATTACTTGTTGGAATAAGAGGAACAGATTTTGGGAAGTATGAACAAAGGCCCCAATCCAGTGGAGTGTGGGGATGTTGCAGCAGAAGGCATTGTGATGAAGATGAGGCGTTTGAGGGTGACTTTTTAGGATAGGCCAACTCTATTCATTAATGTAATATTATCAAAATATTAAACTTGATCAAAAACTATGCAACATTGTCCACACTCAATGCAAGAAACTACCTTACCTTCACAGGAAAATATTCAAAGAATGAATAAAATCATCGATATACTTGAAAAATGGAGCTGGCGCCCCACCTCAAGATTTCCGAACTGAACTGTAATTTACATAAGGCTTAAAAAGCATTCACAACAGCAAAGAAATTACCAAACCTTCAGAAGAGATTAGTGGATATATCACTCACCTTGATGTTATAATCATCTCTCTCTGTGATTTGCTGCAACAGATGCTGGTTTTGATTTTGCATATCATCATATGCCTGTCCAATTGTCTGGATGGGAAAAAGGAAAGAAAACGAAATACCATATCAACAATTTCAGACCAACTTCACCACTGGATTAGTTCAGGATGAGTTATGGCAGGAAACTAACCTCTATCTCGGATAAGAAGGACTCATTTTCCTCATTTTTGGATTTCAGGACATCAGAGAGTCTCGAAATACCCCTGAAATGATAGCCATAAACACATTAATGACAATATTCACAAGTATAGCAGGAAAAGAAAGGACGAGAGAATGTTATTTTCATCTCATCAATGTAACTAACTACAGCATATTTGTCAAACCAAGATTATTAACTTTAGAGAAAATGTACATGTAACAAAATGCGATCAATGGTATGCAGACTTACCAATCAAACTGCAAAGATGATGTACAAATACATTAAATAATTGTAATACGTAGAAAGTAAAATGGAATGCACAAAAAAAATAATGAACATTTACATAAAAAGCATCAATTAGTTGTCTTTTCAGTAATACAAGGAGTTGGGCTTTAAATAGTAAATTATTTACAAAGAATCTCTAATGAGATCCAAGCTCCCAAACATTACTGCCAAGAATCAAGAATTCAAATGGGAGAGTTCACTTATTCAGATGCTAAAGCATTTAGATCTTCAAACTCAAAGAGAACAGAAAAGATTGATCATTAGATGATCCATGACACCACTTATATGATATATCCTTTCAAAATTGAGCATGAAGACCATCAATCAATAAGACACAGATACACTCCCTAAACCAGTCCTGACCACCTATGAAGCACGGATTCGGACACGTGATGCGATTCAGGACACGATTCGGACACGCGATTTGCAATTTTT
>JAYMTK010001226.1:0-17143 GCA_036897405.1 Pelargonium myrrhifolium | reverse complement strand
ACCCTTTTGTTAAGTCTTTTGTTTAGTAGTTTTGTTCTCTGGTTTGTTGAGCTTAATGCTTGCAAGTGAAGTAATTAACTATGCGCATGATGGTAGTAGGTATTGCCCGGACATTGGGATATTATGTGGATCAAACTACGAGGTTGGGAAGATCACATCTTCAGTGATGGACACCCTTCGCTCATAAAAGGTCAGCTTCTTGCTAGACTGTATGCAGTGTTTTAAAAATCGGACCGGACCGGCCGGGTCAACCGGTTGACCCGGGACCCGGTGGGGTTATCGGTCCGGTCACATATAGACCCAGTAAATTGGTCAAATTCGGTCAAACCCGTTCATAACCGGTCAAAACCGGTGACCGGTTTAACTGTATTGACCGGTTTTATAACATTTGAAGAAATTTTTTCAATTTCAAACTAGTTTTGGGCTTGGATTACTTTACATTGTGAAGCCCACACATATTTAGGCTTAAGAAATAAGATGGTAAAGCCCATATTCATATAAAAATAAGCCTTATATAGCCCATATAAAATAAAATAAAATGAAAACAAAACAAAACCTAAACATAACCTCTTCTTCATTGCTCTGCAACTCCACGCCGTCATGAGACTCTGAGTTTCAATTTTTTGTTTTATTTCTTCTCTTATTTTCTGGGGTTGTAATTAGTTGAAGAATGATTGATGATGAGTTTGGGAAATGTAAAGGCTTAAATCGGTTAAAAAAATGAGATAGGATTTCAAGAGGCACAAAGGTGGTGCGCAACTGCTAGTTGTTTAGCCGGAGTTGTGCCCCGTTGTAGTTGCTTCGGCCGGAGACGGTAAACCTTTGAATCTGATTCGACCTATTTGAGTTTATTTTGGGTTGTGAATGTTAACCATAAGAATTATATTTCATTTCCAAATATATATTATATAGTCATAAAATCACCGACCCGGCCGGTTGACCCGGTCAGCCCGGTCAACCCAGTGACCTGACCGGGTTGACCTCCGGGCCGGTTTTTAAAATATTGACTGTATGTGATTCCCTGCCAGTAATATTCCTTGGGACGCAACTTGTACTATATGACTATAGAGTACATATTATTGGGGACCGTTTCCTTGGTATTCAGTCTAAGTCGGTGTGCTACCCTACCAACAATTGGGCCCCCGTGTATTAAGGCTGAGTAGCAAAACATGCATTAGTTCTTAGGAGGGTTAGTAACCTCATACTCTCATCTCGCACCAATCACATCCCGACCATCTATTACTATATTCAAAAACCTATTTCTTTGTTTTCATTGATTATCCAACGTCGAGTCTTGCGCTACCACCAATTTCCCTGTGGATCGATACTCGGACTTCCATAGTTCGTTTTATTTTATTACTTGACGACACCGGTACACTTGTCGGCAGTTGATCACACTGACTACAGTCTTGCAAAAGACTGTGTCACGTTTTTCACTGTCATTCGTTTATGCTTTACTGGAATTGCTCAAGGATTATGTCAAGTCGATGCTCGGCGACTTCTGGGTTTATTCCGGGCATGTCTGCTGTCACCCAGGCAAAAATTCTTTGTTAGCTCGCAAGAGAGCAATGAGTTCCTCCTTCTCTTTTGGCTCTAGATTTTTGCCCATCTTAGTTACTTTTATGGGAACAAGTTCATCGAGAATCACGTCCTCTGTTTCACTTCCCGCCTATGGGTGTATCTTATGAACGCATCGAGATCTGCTATGGCCATTTCGAATCGGCAAGATCGAACTAAGTCTGAATCCATGAGTTCCTCAGCCTTGACTTCTACCTCTGGGCCTTGTTGGATTTCTTCTCCCGTTTTTGGACCTTCTGGTTTTTCTTCTTCTTCATCTTCCCAAGAAGTTGCTTCCTCCGAGTCTTCTCTGTCTTCGCCAATGGTAATTGGGTTTTGAGGAACGGATTTACTAGTTGCAAGATGACATATGCATGTTGGGCAGGGTTGAGGAGACGGCTTGATTTCTTTAGCCGATGTAGGTTTTGCCTTAACTCTGTGAGCTTGCGTCACTTGGCCTTGACTTGGCCGAGTCTTAGCAGATACTATCAGGCTGCCTGACTTAGCTTTAACATCGGGCGCTGACAATAGCCCAGACTTGAGAGGCGTGGTCCTGCTATCTAGTTCAGTGAGATCTTTTTGAGGTTCCTTTGATTTAATAAATTTTCTCATAATTTTTCGAGTTGCCTCGTCTGAACTTTACTTTACTCTTTTGGCAGGATTATCCACAGACTTGGGCGCGACTTTTGCACCTTTATTGCTAATCCCCAATCCTCTCTTATCCACAGGATGTTGGTGGACATTAGGCTCTTTGGTTTGATCTTTTCTAGCAAAATGAGTCTTATTTTCGTTAATGGTAGGTTCCAGGGCAAGCCCATTCTTAAGTATAGCCTTCCTCATATCATGCGAGGGATAAATCGACCCCACGATCTCCTTTCCTTTAGCTTTTCTGACCAAATGTTCCCAGACTTTCAGTGAACTTGCCATTACAGTTGCAATTCCATCATAGGTTGGGAACTTAATGCGTTGGTGGTTTCCACTGGGATCATTTCAAACTCTTCAATTAATGGACGCCCAAAAATAGCATTGTAGTCCGATGGTATGTCTATGACCATGAACTCGCAAGCCCTCGTCTTTTCTCTTGGTTCTTCGCCAAATGTCACAGGGAGTGTAATCACGCCTCGAATAGTGGTTACTGCATCGTTAAATCCCATTAGGACTCTCTTGAATTATTTTAGAGTCATTTACCTCAGTCCGAGGCTGATGAATGCATCCCAGTACAAGATGTTGACTTGGCTGCCATTGTCGATAAAGATCCTTTCCATCTTTTTTTCCCAGTAAGGCGCCTTTGATTACCAATGGTTCCTTCCTCATAGATTTTGGTGCCAACTCACTCTCTTTGAAGCAAATAATTCGAGCTTCCTCTTCTTCTTACTGGTTTCTTTTTTTTCGGAGGTGGATCGATCACAAATTCCTCCCTTTTCCTTAGGGCATGAATTTTTGACTTCACATGAGAAATGGACACGTGCGAGGAGGCATCCTTCTCTTGACATATCACTTCTTTAATCATCTGGATTGTGATGTTGTCACTGGAGTATTCGTTGACACGATTTGCTTGGCGTGATCCTTCGGGTTTAACATAGCTCATGCGCCATCTCTTCTGTCCTCGATTCCCTTGAAAGACGAACTGATCTAACTTGCCCATAGAAATTAATCTTTCAACAGCTCGGGTAAGATAGAAACAGTCTTCAATGTCATGTCTTTAGCACTTTTATAAGGTGCAATACTCGTTTCGATTGCGCCCATGGTATGCTCATTCAGGAACAGGGGCTGGAGGCTGGAAATCCTCGTGCTTTAGCATATAGTCGCAAACTTTCTCATACGTGTTGTTCAACAGAATTCTTCCCTTTACTTCTTCCACCTTCGGTGCATTCGGGACAAAGGGCGGCAAGTCTTTCCTTGGAGCAGAGTCAGAGTCACGGGCTCGAAACTTGCCCTTCCCCTTTCAGTTGTCTCGACTGCCTTGGTATTGTTGATCTCGGCCTCTTTTTACCTCAACCCTGATAGAATACTGCTTGTTTACTTGTTCTATCATATCTTCTACTCCTATGTGGTTGTTGATAATCTTCAACATTTCTTCCCACGTTTTCAGTTGAGTGTTGGCGAATGCCAAGTGAAGACTAGGAGTTAAGACCCCAGCTCGGAAGGCAATCATTGTTGTCTCATCTGTTGGAGCGTCACACTCCAGTATTGCCTTCTTAAATCTTCCCACGAATCGGGACAAGGATTCGTTTGGATTTTTCTTGATGGTCACGAGGTGGGTCATTGGCTTCAAAGCTTTTCTAGATGACAAAAATATTAGCAAGAAGAGCTTTCGGAATACGAGCCATGAAGTAATGGAACCCTCCCAAAGACCCGTGTACTAAGCTTGGGCATGGCCGTGGAGTGTGCTTGCAAATATGCAGCAGAGAGCTGCATCACACGTTATCTGGTAAGTCATGGATAGATCAAAAGTTGTTACATGATCTACGGCAGTTGTGGTTCCATTGTATTTCATGTCTTGCGGTCTGATTCTTGGAATCGTCAGTGCTGCTCGCAGCGCTTGACTTAACGGTCCACTTGTAGACAAAGTGTCTATCATAGAGGTGGGGATAGCTAGAGCGAGTTTTTCTTTGAGTACCTGCATCTGAGCTTGCAGGGATTGGATTGCTCCCACCTCGACTCGCTCATCCTGAGTCAGAGGTGGTGGAATAAATGTCGTTGGGAGGATGCTTGGTTGCTATAGACGATCCCTTTGAACTCGAGTGGCATCATCTAGGCGACGCTGCAAACTTTCCACAGTTGCCGGACTGGTTCGAGACGCAGCGGCTCAAACTTGAGATTCAACTGCAGTCGATTCTCTGCAACCTTCCTCGTCAAGGCGATGTCTTCCTGCTTGAGGTTGTGGCCTTGGAGAAGTTCGTCGATGGTGATCTGCGCCTTCGCGATTGAGTTGCGGATCATGGACTCCGGGACACGTGTACGAGTCACGATGACCGTGGATGTCAACGCGATCAGCACGAGTCCGGCTATCCCGATGTCGAGAAGGAACTCCACATGTCTCATTGGCGGGGAGAGGCGATCTTTCTAGCCTCACCACACAAGTTGGGGCTGGCAATCGAGGTGGTAGTGGAGCAGCGGGCGGCGGTGGTGCGGACGTAGTTTGAGCTGCCTGCGGGGACTTCAAAAGAGTCGACATCTATTGAGCAAAAACTCTCATCGCAGCGTTGAAGCCAGCTACCACAGGGTCATCTAGTTGAGGAGCATGGACAGGAGTGGGAACCCTAGGGGTTTGAGAGTGAACGTTTTGGTCAATGACCTTATCAATGTTTCCTTATTGTCCTCGAGAACCACATCCTACTTCTTCTTGGACTTCTTTTATGGAGTTTTCAACTTCTTCATTTTCAGGATTAATCCAAGCTCCTAGACGATTATGAACTGGAGTAGCGGATCACTCGCAAGCTGATGCTCCTTGAGCCGGAGGCATAGGGAGCGTCCGATTTGGTGCTTGTCTAGTAACCTTCTTAGGAGCCATATGTCCGTCAGTTATGTCCGTCAGGGTAGGGAACGCCGACTTTCTACACGTTCCCGGCAATGGAACCACTTGATGCGTATAAATTCTTTCACTATCTAAATGCACTGAAGATATGTCGTCTTGATGCTGATTTGGCCATGAAATAAGGTACCGAAGTGAGTCAACTATGATCCATTGTCTGATGTCAGATCTGGATTCGGGAACTTGGTATCTTCCGCCAGAGTTGAAGTCGAGGAACTTGGACTAGGCTTTAGGGAAATTGTCTGGACGCCAAGTTTTGGGAGCGAAGAGTAGGTCCCAATTGTCAGTCCTAGTCCTGCAAAAGGAAACCCACCAGAAACAACGAGACCCGGGGTGGTTGTTTCGGGACGCTGCCTAAGGCGTGAGAATCAGTTCTCGTCCGGAGACACAAGAAAGAAACGCGAGCTTCTAGAGAGAGAAAATTTTTAGAGAGAGAAAGAGTTCTTAGAAAATGTCTTTCTGACCCTCTCCAATCCTTTATCGGGAGGGGGTATTTATAGATTTCACCTGAGGCTTTGGTCAGAGTCCAGCTGTCACCAGCTGGTGTCTAGCTGTCAACAGTTGGCGTACACATGTCGCGTCCTGGATGAGTCTTGGTTTGACTTCGACCGGGACCATCTGATGTCCTGCCTCCTCTTGCCACGTGTCTTTTTAGTTATCGAGTTCGTTACAACGCATGTGGGGTCCTAGCCCAGCTGTGCGCAAACCATACATGGACTTTGAAAAATAAGACTATGGCTTGGAGGATTTGGTGGACGAGGCCACGCAAGTCACTCGCTTGATAGTTATTTCGCCTAAGGTCGCTTTTGGACTAAGCCTCGAGAAGTCGAGGCATCTCAAGTTGATAAGTAGAGGCATCCCAAGTTACATAGTTTTGACTTCTTTGCTTATGAGACGCGCGACAGGCTTTTCTGATCTTAAGAGTTCCGGATCTTGGACCCGACTGTAGATGCGGGGCCCAAATTCCAAGTGTCATACTGACGTGTTCCAGATTCCATGTGTCACTATCCAATTCGCTCTTAGACTAGGGATTTTTAGGTAGCATCAATTCCCAAATTTAGCCTTCTTTTTCCAGCTCCAGCACTAACTCAGCTCTAATTTTCACCCAGTCTCGAGTTCCAGTTCGATCTAGCAAAAACGAGAGAGAGAGAGAGAGAGAGAGAGAGATTTTTCATCTCAAACAGTAACTCAGATCTAATTTTCACCACCAGCCTCGTGTTCCAGATCGATCGAGCAAAAACAAAAGAGAGAGTAGTAGTAGATGCAGCTAAGGACAGAGAGTGGTGACCATTCAGTTAAATGAACTATTGTTTTCCATGACAGATGAGGGTCGATCATGGAGAAGAGATGGTCGACCACATAATTAGATGAACTGGTTTGTTTTCAATAATGACAAATGAGGGTCGACCGCATAGTTAGTCAAACTAATGTTCGCCAATAATCACCCATAAAGGTCGACCACAGACATAAAGGATCGATCAAATAGTTAGATGACCTTATGGTCGTCAATAATCACAGATGGAGGTCAACGACGGACAAAAAAGATCGACCACATAGTACCTACTTTCAAACCATTTTACCAAACAATCTCATAATCCAAAAGTCGTTTCCAATATCCTTCTTAACATTGTTTTACCAAACAAAACTTGATATTTTACCTCCTTCCAACTATTTCTACATTCATTTTACCTATTCAAACAATTCAAGTAAACAACCCGAACAAGCCTAAGTGACATGTAAAATACATGCATGAACCGAGTCATTTCTTTTGAATAAATGTATTAATTCCAAAATTCAAAATGTAAGCTAATAAATGAAGAAAAACTACTCTCATCAACAGAGACAAAAAGAACAGTGGCTTTTCCTCCTCCGTTATAATTACAAGCTGGCTTCCAATTGCATCCAATAATTAGAATAAAGAATCCTCTTAAAAATCCATCTTCAACCAAGTCCCAAACTGACACTAACCACCTGTTTTTGTGTTTATCAAAGAATAACTTTTGCATACCAATCCAGGTATTGATGATCATCAATTTGTTTTCAAGCCATTATCAACTAGTATCACCAAGCAAACCACTTCCAATACAAACTAGTAGCTTCTCTCGGGCTCACATTTACAACCCAAACAAGACCAACATTCATGCCATGAACACCAACTCGTGCAGCTTTGCTCACTTCAAAATTACACCAAAATTAACTGCACCGACTATATTACATATCCTAGGTAGTTCCATCAAATATATAGTCATCACAGAAGACCGGTGCTTCCAAACGGATTGTTAGTATGTGGGTGAGCTACAGGATTCCCAGGAAATGCGCCAAACCCTGCATCACCAAAAGGATTTGTTGGGCTCATCATCATGTGTTGCTGCGGCTGCGGCTGCAGGTGGTATGTTGGTTGGTATGGGCCAAAGGGATTGACTTGCTGTTGAGCCATTGTTGCCATTTGAACATTGGTTGGAGCAGCAATGCTGTTTGATAAAGCAAATGGATCTTGTACCTCAAATGGATTCGGGGCTGGCGCTCCATAAACAGGTTGCCGGGATGCTCTATATGCTCCCTCGTCATACAAACTGTTTAGTGTGAGCGAGTCCAATCCACCAGCCTGACAGTCAGCAATGCATATGGTAAGGCATACAGATGAAAAACTATTGTTTGATAATGTCACAGTAAGTGCATGAAATTACTAGAACTCGGTAGGGCCTACCAATTGCCTATCATTAGCTGCAGACAGGTTGGTACTTGGAGTGGTAACCAGAGCAAGCTCCCAACCGGTAGGATCAAAGTCTTTTGGTTGAGCAGCACTAGAGGCAGCTGCTGTGAATGTGAAAAGTTACATTTTAAAGAAAACATATAAGTGACTCTGGAATATCTTCTATATTCTCTGGAATAAAAGGCAGCAAAAAGAGAGAACTATTACCAGGTTCAGATGGAACTATGGCTAGAGCCAGAGCATTCTGTTCCTCTATTGCGGCAGCGTTGGGGGAGTTATAATTCAATCCCTGAACCCACCCACCAAGGGAAAGAAGAAAAGAGAAGAAGGTAAGTTCAAACCGACCATCAACTAACATGATTGAATATATAACTTCTATATATTTACCAACAAGTCTCCAGTGTCGTCATTGTTCTGAGGAGGGGGAGGGGGAGGAGCTGTGGAAGCAGCAATATCTACATTAGGGACAGCAGCAGCAGCAGCATCTGTTGGTGGGGGCTCAATTTCATCACTGGCTAATGTGGCCTCTTCTTCTTCTTCTGGTTTATATGTCAACATAAGCTGTTGATAGTTAATGCAGGTTAGTGCTCTAGGAGAACAAAAAAATAAGATAGTGGAGCTTCCTACAGAGAAACGACCACCAACAAATGGCATATCAAGAAAAATATACCCACCAATGGCTCAGTTGGAACATTAACCACACGGGGTGCCTCTCTGATATACTCTTCCATTGTGTTAAGAAAAGACTGCGGAGGCTGGATAAGACCGACAAATTATTGAACCAGAGTGAGTGAAAACAACTAAGAATATTAACCTGAAACTAACTATAACATTTAATGGCAACAGCTAGAATACCTCTCTTAATGCTGGAAACTGGAAATTCCTAGCAAGTTCTAATCCTTTGCAAACTTCATAGAAGTCAGATAGGCTTCCAGCCTACAGCAAAAACCCATAATTTAAACACTAAATAATTGTTAATAATCATATGAAATGCCCAAAAGCCCATCAGAAGCAATAATTAAGCATATTCAACCAGAAAATCAATTTCATCATATTAATGCACAATATCACCTGCTGGCCAGCTCGTTTGTAGACATCAAGGGCTTTGACAGCTTCATGTCTTGGCATTTCAAAAAACTGCAATTAAATCAAAATTATAAATGAAAAGGCAAAGGCAAACAGAGAATATAAGGCAATTTAATATATTGAAACTGTTTTACCTTGTCCACAAGATTGATAATTCCATCATTAATAGCACAATATATTTTAAAACTCTCCTTTAGTACCTGCACATTGTATGTGGAATCTTCATCAGTTGTACATTCTTCTTTGTTTTGTTTGCAGAGCTACTAATGAATAGTTAAAATCACACAGGAAATATTAATCAGAAACCCACACTTCGACTGTGTAGTCTAACTTGTTCTATTAGTTTGTACAATGACAGTGATGTCTGCAACTGAAACCATCTTTTGATGGCATTATATTTCCATAGCAATCAGTGCAGAAAGAGATATATGGAAAATAGAAGAGAACACATTTCGGAAATGAAGAGCATAAGTTGTCGTAACAATAAGCAAACTCGGCCAACTATTGGTTTACATGTTTATCATTAGTGAAAGTCAACAAAAAATTGATGAAGATCCTCATTGACACTATACAAAGAAATTGCAGTCAACTACCATCAAGTTTATAAACCGAGAGAACAGCATGAAAATGACAAAACATACCAAAGCTAGGGCATATTGTATTACGTAATTCCCAACAGCAGCTCCTTCTGGCTGCAAAGTCAAAAGTAAGGTTAATCTTCACTCCCACGTATTACAAACAAAATAATCAATATGGAACTACGCAACATAAACATACATATCTTAATGACATAATATTCACGTGTGGATGAATAATAGAATTCAAAATTATAAAAAGACGTACCCGGCAACCAATAAGACGGTACAGCAGCTGCTGTAAAGCAGGCAACTGCTCCAAGAGTTCTTCACTACTCAGTTCCCTAGTTTTGCTATAGCCCTGCTGGTGGTAGAAAACAAAGAAAGTCATTAACCAACGGTGATGAAGCCAACACATACACACCACCAAAAGTGAAAAAGAAAACAGAGTCCATGAAACGAAATATTTCAATACCGCATACACCACTTCCCCTTCCCCAATCAATAATACTCAATAATGGCGTCAACAATCATCCCATAGCAGCTTATTAATGGATAACTAAGATTTGGCCAGAATTTATATATGATAACCAACACATATAAATTCAGTTTCTAATGAGTATTACGTATCATTTAACCATTATTTTGTAGCCATATTAAAAATACAGTTTCTAAGGAATATTAAGTAGAACAACATTTCAGTCAATGTTTTGTTATAATTCGGCATTTGTTATTGAAACTCTTTTATATGTCTGGCAACAAGAAAAAAATTTGACCATTGATCTGACAAAATACCTTATCCTGCCCTTGGGTAGATCTAGGGATGCGCTCAGCTTCAATGTCATACTTGAGAACCCTGAAGCATTCGAGTCGTTCCTCCAAGAAAAGTGCATATGTACGTACCCAGGCAGAACAGTCCCAAGCTGGAAAAAGAATAAATGAAACAGTAAAATTTCTGTGATAGTCCATGCTCTTACCTTAAGTGTATCAACTAGAAGTCCAGAGAGAGAGAGAGAGAGAGAGAGAGAGAGAGATTAACCAATAGGGCTTGAATCATCCTTAAAATTAGACAGCTGGAGGATGCGTCCTCTCTGTGAAAAATTTAGAAGCTCCTCCCTGAAAGTAGGATCACCTTCCCTCAATGCCCTATGTATAACAACAAGTGTTTTTAATGCCACCTGTAAGACAACAGGAAGATCATAATTCATACAAAGATGCCTATGCCCAAGAAAATGGAGTTACATATACTAATGAAAGGCCATTGTAAATATGACAAGAAAGCTGATGCAATTGTCAGTTTCATCCATAAATTCTGCATACATCGTCAGAAGTTAACGTGAATCGTGATAAATATATAGCATACTACATTATAAAAAGAATGGACTTTTGTTTTGGTTTAACATGTCAACAAAGGACCATGAATAGATATCTCTATAAACATATGCAAGTCCGAGATCCATGAGGTTCATATATATATTTTGAAAATCATGAGGTCCATATTAATCAAGTTAACAATATGAAAACCACCAAGTTGTTTCCCAAATAAACCTTTAGCATTTGTGAAGTGTTTCGGACGTGTGATTTGCATTTAAGAAAAGAAAAAAAAAAAAGAAACCCGATCTGTGAGAATTCGTTAATGTTTTATCAAAATATATTTTACATATAACAAATTACACGTATTCATAGATTTTATTTGCATTGAACTATTGAAGTTAAATTTAATGGTATATCATTTAGAATTAACATCATATAAGTATATTTTTAACAAGCAATCAAGTCAAATAAGCAAACAAAGACATTACAACTCTTATTCACAAGTTCAAACTAAACAACCAACAAAAATAATGTTCCACAAACAAAAAACAAGTTATTACTGTACATTGACAAAACAAGTTGGGGTTTGTTTTAATATAACAAATTAAAAATAAATAAAAAAAGATGACACAAACACGTGATTTGATTCGCGACTAAAGATAGTGCTGGGAGCCATTCCTATCTTAATTATTTTTTAGATTGGTTTATTTGATCAGCATGTCTGATTCTCAAAACATGTTATTATCCGATTTATGTATCGGAGACATGTAGGAATTTGTGTCAATTCACACCCTAATTAGAGTGTCGGTATATCATAGCAATAAAGAGATTCTTTGGTTACTAAAAAAAAAAGTAAAACCTTCAAGTTTTCCTCCACTTCAACCAACCTGAACTAATTCATATTTCTGAAATACTCTTCAATCTCTCCATCATTTTGAATCACAAATTCAAGGTAATTCAACCTGCACCCTGATCAACTATTTTTGCTAAAATTAAGCTATACTCTGAGTTTCGGCCATGCGACTTGAAGAATCTTAATTATAAACAGAATAACAAATGCATGATTCAGGATCAGAATGCAAAACCATTCAAAAATCACAGATTAGAAATTTAATCCTAGAAAACAAGATCCAAAGATAGTAAAAGGCCTCTAAGTTTATTACGCGCACACCCAACGTTTCTAAAACAACAGAGTTGGCATCATAATGCATACAGATAGAGACAAAGAAACAGTTTCACTGTGAAATAACATGTAACCACTCTCTACGAATTACAGTGTTCATGTTCGAGTCTGGTTTTGAAAAATGATGCTGTGTTTTCCGTTTTTGTCATGGCCCGAGACCTTTCCCCTTCCTGGACAGATAAATGAGTAAGGAGTTTTTGGAGGCATTTCAAGCTACAGTTGATGGGAGAAAGCAAGTTACAGATTCCAAGTGGTAGGCAGTTCTGGATCGTAACAGTTTGCAAAGAAGTTCTAAAACTCATGACTAGAATTAGTGAGTAAGAGGATAATGATAAATATGAGGGTTTATCGAATTCTTTTTCAATGTTCAATTTTTATTGTATTTTTCATTATCTCTATCTTATTTGGTATTGTCACATTAAGCTTACTAAACTCATGGTAAACCATTTCAATGCGCACGGACATATTAGAAGGTATATCATAATGAAAATCTCTCATGAGATAACTTCCTGATTAGTTTCTGGGTTTATCCACAAATTATGTTATCCTACTCTCAATGCGTATAAACTAGTTATTAGGTAGTTCCTCAAAACCATATCAAAGGTTACAAGAACCATTATATACTGTACACAGTAATATAGTGACAATAATGAAATGCATAAGAATGTCATAGTATTCTAGAAAATGTTTTACTAAAAGTAAATGCATGTAGAAACATCTTAATATTCACATTGTCAGTAAAGTTAAATTATGCATAATTAAGTTCCACATACCCCAACTGCACCAACAACAATCAAAGTCTTTTTTGGATACATACATGACGAGATGGAAATGATGACACCAACACTAATCAGCCCTTTCCCCAATTCAATTCCAGTCAAAAGCATCAATACAAAATTCAATCACCACCCAATCCAACAAAAATAATGAATCTAAACATTACGCTGAAAATGATAAATTCCCAGAATATGAATCAGATCCAAAAGCATCAAGATTATACCGTCCAATTCCGAGTTTTGGCCAATCGCCGGGAAAGAGCATGAATGCAGTAGGCAACATCCGCTCGAGGCCGCAGAGCTGTGGTGGCGATCAAAATCTCTGCAACCAATCAACAAAGTAACAGGGAAAAAAAACCATGAATTCCTAAAATTCCCAACAAAGAAACCTAAATTGGATCTGGAAGGGAAGTAAACTCACTCCTTAGATGTCTCTCCTTGGGTGGGCACTCGACATGGTTGGTCGCCTTGACTATGGCCACATCCAAATCCTAAATTAGGCACCAAATCAAATGAATCCAATTCGCACAAATTAACGAGAAATATGCAGAAAATCAAATGAAGTGAATATAGGGAAGATTAAAGCGAACCGCGTAGTCGCTGTTGACGTGAGCGAGGCCGACTTTGGTAGTGTCCTTGAGAGCGCCATAGGCTTTTCTCCAACTCTGAAGCGTGGCCATTTGTACACCTTCTCCGCCGAGATCGGTCTTTTCCCAAAAAAATATAAAATGAGAGGCTGTTTCTCTCTCTAGAATCTACGGTGGCGTTTGAGCGGTGGTCAGAGTGAAGAGAGAGAGAGAGAGAGAGAGAGAAAGAGAGGAATGGATCAACGGACGGATGCTGCGCTGTGATATACTGATATGATCTGTGCCCAACGATTTCTTTTACGTTTCATTTTTATTTTATTTGATTTTATTTATTTAAAATGTATTTATGACCTGGTGGGTACCTGGCTCTTTTTCTGCGGTCCCCCATTTCGTATGTGTCATCATCCTATGATCCCATGCTGTAATTTGTTATATATTAATGAAGTTCTTATTTATCCCCTTTCATCTTTAAGGCTTGAAGTCTGGTATGATTATGTCGTGGCGAAAGATTTTGCTTGTTAAACGTTTGGAAAAAGGTTCGAAACGAGTTCTAAAAAATTAAGTTATAAATAAAATTGATATGATTATGAATTTATTAAACTGTCAGAGCCAGCTATAAGGTAGTGCAAAGAGTGCAATCGCATATGGTATCCCCAAAACCAGACCCTAATGGGGTTGTACCGAAGAATCGAATTCGAGGCAAAACTGACATCTTCAGTACAACAATTTACAAGTTATGGATATTATCTTAACTAATTGAGTGATTTCAATTATATGATATAAAATTTATTGCTTCATAGTAGGCTACAATATAAATTTTGGGCCTAAATTTCACTTTTAGCACATGACCCTTAAATCCTTGAGACGACCTTGTAAATTGTCGTTAAATATTAAGTATAACATAAAAAAGTTTATATTTTATATGATTGGGTCAGCCTAATAATTTGTATAGCCAATCTTGTAGCGTATACAAACATTAGGATAAAAATGAGATTGGCGTATATTACACTTGGATCTACCGAATGAAGGTCGACTGTGAAACTAGAACAATCTAACGCATAAAATAAAAATATGTATATCTAACTCTAAGTTCGACTCATATCTGAGTCTACCGATTGAAGGTCAATCGAGAAACTAGAACAGTGTACCACATAGAGTAAAAACATGTATATCTAATTATAAGATTGACTCATATCACATTTGGGTCTACCACGCTGTTTTTTTCTTTCGTAGTTGACAAAATTTCAAGCTCTTTGCTCTTTACTTTGCATGTACAATAGAAGAACTAATATGGATTGATGAGTTAAGTTATTAACATAACTAAAAGTTGTGACAAAATGAGATAGAGATTTTTCATAACAACTTTGCAGAAGTCTTTCATTTCTTGTTTTAAAAAAAAAAATCTCCTATCAGATCTTCTGTGGAGTGGAAATGTCCGAAAGTCGTTGATAGCAGCTCCAACAGCGAAACAACGTTTGGTCTCGATGTTTATAAACATTGCCTCTGTAGGACCCAAACAAGCACAGAGTGGTGCAAGTGCAAGCGAAAAGACCTTCTCACCTGCCTCATTACACATTCATTTTCAGTTAAGAATGTAGCTTCAGATACACGCACATGCAAGAGAGGTTTAATCAACTTACAACCGACACATTTTTAAATCACTTCACTTTCTTTTCTCAAATCCAATCATAAATTGAAAACCCAATATTAAAGAAGGATCACTTCACAGGCATAATTTGACATCATTACTCCAAGCAATAACAGATTCTCCAATTTGACATCATTGCAGCATTTTCAAGCCAGAGCAAAAGTATAACATACTTTTGTCAAAAACACTACATATGCAGTCACTTGGAAAGGTATACATACAGCATTCACAATCTCATAATACAACATTTTGTACACAATTCAAGCAACATGCGTGCGAACTCTATCTCAGTCGCCAATAAAAGGAGTGAGATCGATCATGCCGTTGCAAATTTTGTAAGGCTCTGAACTGAGGAAATTTGTTCACATAAACAAGTCATCAAGAAATGGCGTGCTGAATGGAAGTTTTACGATCCCAGTACCCACGAGGAGTGATAAAGTCCAAATTGGTAGTATCCATTTGAGCACAAACAATAGCATTCCTTTACCTGCAAAGGTATGTTCCATCAGGCTAGCCATGACAAAATCTCGAAAATAATACCACAGTCTATACAAGTTTCCAATTCCAAATTCGGTAACATAAATAGCATGAAATGTAATAATTGATTTACAATTTCCATATTCCAGCCAAAATGCCAGCTTTCTCACTGATTTTTACATTACCTTTTTGCAGGGACTTGGTCCACAGTTTCTCTCAAAGCCTCTACTTAGTTGTCATTAGTATAAGAAGAGGTTACTTTCTTTATGCTACTGATTATACTTGTATTGGCTATAGCCATTGATTTATACCCATAAAAATAAAACACGACGTGAATGCACGTTGATGAGCCAGGCTTTACCCAGACTACCATATTGATACATAGTCAAATGCCCATAGAAAAGTTGAACCCAAGGGTTGTGTGGCTCAATTGGCAACACAGACTGAGATTGTGAGAATAGCTCTCGGCTTTGGGTTAGATCCCCACTAAACACACACCATGAGGAGTGAAGAGTCTTCACTGTGACTAAGACCTGAATAGAACATAAATTTCGACAATGCCAAGATCTTACAATAGTTCTATTAGCCTAATTAACACAAAACACTAAACCATAAGGTCAGAAAAGCATGACAGATCCAGAAATTGTAAATTGAACAACTAATTATACTTATTCACTTAAAAAAAAAAACTAACCAGGGCCTCTTGAAGTTCGTTGAACAAGCCACTCGCCGGTCTTGCGAAGGCTCTCCTCGACAGAGCTTTCGAACTGGCCGGCAGTGACGGGCAAAATCCCGTCGTACTCTGTCTTCTTCACCTCCCCCACATCACTGATCATCAAAATTAAAGCATCGACTCCTCAAAAACAAACATTACATAATTAGGGTTAGGGCAATGAAATAAAATTGAGTACCTGCTGGTGTCAGTGTCGCGATAGCTTCCGGCGCCGATGGCGCGTTGCATTTGGAGGAGGCTGGGTTTGGGTCGCTGTGACTGCTTCTGCTTTCGGCGTGGGCGTGGAGGTGTGTTTTTGGTTCTGGGTTGTGAAGTCTTGCTGGTCTGCGGAGGTTGAGAGTTGTCGGGGAGAGAGGCAAGAACAAGTGCTCTGGTTGAAGAGGCAAGGTAGTAGGATAAGCAAGACATGGCGTCTCTCTCCCCTTAGCTCTGTTTCTCTCTACCACTCACGTCTAAATTCAAGAATATGTATATCTACGCATTACATTCATATAATCGGTCCGTCTCAAATGAGTGTCTTTGTTTCTCTTACTTATTATGTTGTTGGATAAATTATCCAATTGGTTTCAATACTATTTAAAATGGATCAAAATGGTTCTTATATTTTATTTTTAATACAAAATGGTCCATATAGTATTCAAAAGTGGACCGAAATGATCCCTTCGTCCAATTCCGTCAAAAAACTACCGTTAAGTGCCTACGTGGTTTTTTTTTCATTTTCCATTTTTTTTAATTTTCAAAAAATCCAACTCAGCCACCACCTCAGTGCCACGTATTATCAAAAATGGATCAAAATAGTCCTTGTACTATAAAAAATGGACCAAAATGGTCCCTATACTATCTAAAAGTAGACCAAAAAGATCATACCGTCCAATTCCTTCTAATTTTTCCGTTAAGTGTCCTACGTGGATTTTTTTTCCATTTTTGAATTTTTTTAATTCCATATCACCCACCATTTT
>JAYMTK010001225.1:0-17157 GCA_036897405.1 Pelargonium myrrhifolium | reverse complement strand
AGAAACATGGAGTGAGAAAATGATATATAAGGTTAAGAAGTTTGATAAAATGTCCCACATCGGAAAAAAGAAGAGTTGGAAGAGTTAGTAACTTCTATATAAACAATATATTGTTTTGCTATAAACTAAAGCAAAATAGTGATTGCTATAGTGATTACTATTAGTAATTGTTATTAGTTAATATTGGATTTTGTGTAACCGATGACATGTGAAAGGACACTTTAGCTAGAAGTAAGGAGAATGCTTCAAATTGTTAAAGTTAATGAGGTGGCAACTTGTAATGTTTCTTCACCAACTTTAACACATATATATGTAGATTTATATTTAAAAATTAAAAAAATATATAACAATGACAATTTGATTTTTTTAACACTTAACTGACGAAATATGGACGGAGATGTCCTCCGGCATAGTACATGGTAGACAAAAGTTAAAATAAAACTTTTAGGTATTCATATACAAAACGTGTAAAGTACATGGGTTCATGTGCAAATATACAAGTATATGACCCATACCAAGCTAACATGGGCTCGAGGCTTGAGGGAACATATACTGGCCCATTCTATACAAACAGATTCAGGCCTTTTTAACAAAGCCCAAGAAGTTGCTATCTCTAAGTAATCTCATCATCGAGTTCTCCTTCAAAGAAGCACCAACTCCTGACTCGCACCATAACTCGCCCCCCAAATAAAATATATTAAAAATTGTAAAACAATCCCAGTTTTGAGTTTGAGAGATGATGCAAAAATCTGAAGAAACCAAGAACAACAAGCTTCATTTTTTACAGGTAGAGCAGAAGATCTTGTAGTGTACCCACCCATTCACTCAGATCTGATTCACTCACTCCTATTTTAATCAAAAACCCACAACCTCACTGCTTCTCGAAATCGCACACATTCATTTCACCATGGATGCTTTGAGAAAGCAAGCTAGCAAGCTCAGAGAACAGGTCGCCAAGCAGCAACAGGTGATTTTGTTGATGCCCATTTACTTTTTCTTGCCCAATTTGTTGTTTTTGTTGTTCACTTTAGTTGATAAATCTCTGTTTGGTTAGTGGGAAAGACCGGGAAAATGAGAAACGAAAAATAGACGTAGGTGATTACGTTCTTTGGTTTGTGTTGAACATCATCTAATTAAGCTGAGTTGGGGAAATTCGAAATTTTACATTTTTTAATGATTTATCAGAGATTTAAATGGTCATTTAGGTTTTCTCTGGTTTATCAGAAATGAAATTAATTAAATTCCACTGTTTGTGTCATCGGCATTTTGAAAGGGAGTTTTTTTGGGTGTAATTTGTTCTGAGTTTAGAACATTTTGTCTAATAGTATTTCTAGTTGGTTTCTGATTTGATGCATATGTTGGAAATTGAAAATTACATTGTTTGGAATTTG
This sequence comes from Pelargonium myrrhifolium, assembly GCA_036897405.1. NCBI lineage: Eukaryota > Viridiplantae > Streptophyta > Magnoliopsida > Geraniales > Geraniaceae > Pelargonium > Pelargonium myrrhifolium. The sequence goes on along the minus strand of JAYMTK010001225.1, from coordinate 15,766 downwards.
GATGACTATAATAAGTATGTAATAACTTGCATAGTCATAAATGGTGTGTGACTATCATCAGTTTTGGTTTGATTTAAATAATGAGCTTAAAGTTAACTAGCAGGTTCGGTTAAGGTTGAAAACATGGCCAAATTGCTATTTTAATTGAAAAGGGGTACTTATTATGTCAATCATGTAAAAAACGGAGATAGTTATATCAAAATCATCATTTACGTTTCTTCTACCATATGCTCCATCAACAGTTTCATATACCCTAAAGCCTTTATTTTTCTTTCTTTCTATCCGCATGTTAAGTAGAACATTGAGGTTTATTTATATGCTGTTTAACACCTGCGTGTAAAAAGATGGGAAAAAGTAAAGAGGAAGCTGTTATGTTTAGTTTCAACTAATTTGATTTGGACTATATACAAAGGCTTGGACTTCCCATACTAAAAGGTCAATCTTATTTGTAGGATTTGACTTTCAATGTGGGGGCATTTCATCATTCCCCCTCATCTGTCAGCCTCACATACAAAATTAAACCTAGGCTCAGCATGTGCACAACGGGTCCCAACAACTTTTCAATTACCAATATAACAGAATCCTTGCTCTGGCCATATTAACATCCTTATTCTTTCATTATTGTAAGGTCTCCAATGTTTAAAATTGACAAGAGAACTAGTCCTTTAGGGGATGACCTGTTGCTTTTCAAATTTAAGATGGATCGGAATATGCAAGAAAATAACGACTGACGGTGACTATCTTTACCCCCACAATCTTTGCAACCTCCCTTGTGTTATGATTTACTACCACCATTGTCATTACTATCACTGCCATCACTTGTAGTCGACAACCATAGAAATTGTAGTAACACATATTTTTATCCACAGTAAGTCATGGTATTTTCATTTAGAAAATTGTAAACCCAAAGAAAATAATTTCTTTAGATAAACATGTGAACAGTGATGTTCAAAATGACATACAATATCTAACGGCTGATTTAGTCTACTTTATGAATAGAATTCCATGCATTTAGTGTTTATGGCTATTCTTTTTTATGGTTTCAGCACAATACCTATCCTTTTCATAATTTATTGCATATCAGGAGTCCTTGTACATGTTGAAGTAAATTTTCACAGTGAATCACGTGCTTTGCCTGCTTCTCAGCAACTCTTTAGACTTCCTGTATTTTTATTTTTAAAGATCCTCACATCTTTTTTGTGAACCACCAACCTGAGCTATATAAGTTGTTTCTGGCCTTATTGAACGTATATCACCTGATGTGATTCACTTGTTTGGATCTCAGGCTGTGATAAAGCAGTTAGGTGGCACTGGTTATGAGAGCTCTGATGTAATGGTTATTGATGAGGTTGAGATGCAGAGGCATCAACAGCTTGAAAAACTATACAGATCTACACGTTCTGGAAAGGGAAGAGAATGGAAGAGCTTTAGTTTATTTTCTGGATTTGCCTTTATACTTTTGGTCAATGCTCATTGATAGAGGGTTTGATTAAGTAGTTGATGTGTACATAATGAGTGCTAGCAGCTGTATGCAAAGATAGTGATTAAATCTTACCTGAGATTTTAAATCTTTCCCCTGTTTGAAATATTCTTGGAAAATTCAGTACTCTCCACACTTAAATACCCATCGATGTAACCCACAAATCTTTCTATTCTATACGGTTTTGTAACATAATTCAGCTGATTCAGAATTATATGTGTTAAAAGATTACAAAAAAGTACAGGAAACTAATGAATTAACATCTTTGGGGTGTGGTGGATTATATGGACAAATTGTTACTGTTAGTGGCCAAATTTCAATGTACCAATGGAGTCAAGGAGTTAATGGAGCAGATATTCAATATGAAGGGAATTATGAGCTTTCTACAGATTTTTTTTTTTTTTATCTTCTGGTTCTGTTAATTCTATATTTATTATAAAGCGATAGTTGGGCAAGGTGGGGCGGTGGCCTTGTAATGATTTGGTATTAGCTTTGGGTGACACCAGTCAATTAATGTTTTGGAACTTGCTTTCACTTTCAACTTGTTTTGCTTGCTCTCCAGGCCCTCTCTTATTTTATTTTTTGGTTGTTGTTGTTGTGAACAAGCAATGCCCGTCATCAAAATATTAATAGGTGGGTCTATGTAGTATGTTCCCTACATCAGCAACAAACCTTCCCTAAATCAAGAGCTCCATGTAATTCGTTTCCTTCATACACATTCTTAATACTCATGTGACTCATTGTAAAACATAAAAGCTTTTGGCTACTTCCACAATCAGAAAGGAACTGTCCGCTTCAGGTCCGGATTTGTTATAGTACAATAGTTAAGAACGATCAAGTCCAAGGTCATCTCAATTTTTTTCGTCATCTTTTTCAAAATTTTATTTACTAGTATTTCCTGTCTTTACTGAACTTAGTTTGTAAAATGGGATATCGTGGGAAAATTAGGTGACTGAATGCTTTGGCCTAATAACTGTAGACATAATTATGTGGCAAATGTGAATAGAAACCATGAAACACTGCATGCCAGTATATGATTGACCTTTGGTTTTGAAAACTAACTCGTACAATTAGTGCACAGTAACATTTAAATATGGTTAAGGTGCCACAGTTTTAGTAACAGCCTGAGGAAAGACGCTCCAGCTGATATTTGATTTGTTAATCAAATAAATCTTACTTTTAGGGTAATTGGGATGCAAAGCTGCTTGTATGAGCATGGGGGAACACTGTTTAATATTTGAAGGTGGAGGTTGGATGCCAGTTTCGATGAACATCATAAATACATTTGTGCAATAGTTAGGCACTTGAAAATTTCTCCTTGTCTTCCCGAAATGTGTGCTTGACTGAGTCACTTATTTTTTTATCCAAAGTTGTTTGTCATTGTTGAAAATGATTTTTCATTACATAACACTAATATGAGATAGGTTTTGAGAAAATATATCGAGTGCCTTAATTTTGTCTACTCTAGCTTATAAGTTCCTGAAAAAGATATATTATAAGAAAGAAAGGAAGGAAGTAGGGGAAGGTATTAAGTTGGACATTGGAATTATTGTATCGTCTTCCATTAGTATTTTCTTTGTATTGCAAACTATTTACATTACATCCATTAGATTCTTTATCTTAACGTGATTTATTTAATAGACATTTTTGTTTCTCTCTTCAGGAATTTCAAAGGGAAATTGTTAAAGCAGCAGAGACATTTACCGCCATAGGGTATAAGCATATTGAAACAGGTGAACTATTAATTGATTCTTCAATTAAATACAATGTTTTTTTCATAAAGGAATATTTGGACAGATTGGGAGATCTAAGCAATTCATTCCATTAACATTCATTCTTCTGCTATTAATCATACTTTTTTCTGGTAGTCAGGAACCAAATTGTCCGAGACTTGCTGCAAATATGGAGCTGAAAACATCAATGATAATGTTCTAGCCAAGGCTGCAGCTATATATGGTGATGCTCGTAAACATGTGGAGAAGGAGCAAGAAGACTACAATAAGCTGTTATCTTCACAGGTTTTATTCTGTTTTCTTCTCATATTCAATCTAAGTTCTTGCTAGTACTTAATATATGAACTTTCTGAAAGAAAGAAGACAAATGAATTTGGTAAATCTTCTCTATTCCATGTTTAGGTGTTCTTTTTATGTAAACAGTTGTCTAAATCTCTTGTGGCTAGATCATGCTTGAGAAGTTTGAGCATGTGTTGGTTAGGACATGATTGAGATTTTTAACTTGAATTATTAATTTATGTTATTGTTTTATCAGCATATTTACAAGAACAGCTATCAGTAAAGCCTCAAACTTATGTTGTTGTTGAAACACATGATTAATTTTCAATTTTTTAAGACCCCAAGGAAACAACGAGTACTTATTTTCTCTTAATTAATAGAGAGCAAGGATCCTAAGCCAATAATTATTTGGCTTAGGCTAAGCCACTAATGAGGTTGTGACACCTCATTAAAATGCTTGGATCCAGCGGGTCGCTCCGCTCCCACAAATGGGTATAAGTGATTTTTATTGTGGTGACAAGCTCACATAGGCTTGGCTTAGGCTAAGCCAAGAAATATTCTCTAATTAATATAATGTATAGTTAAATTCCCAGTTTAATTTCTGAAGAAATCAATTTGTTCATTAATGAAGTTAGACGGAATCGTGAACCTTACATCTTTTATATTTCCAGGTTTTAGATCCCTTAAGAGCAATGGTCGCTGGAGCCCCTTTAGAAGATGCTCGTCATCTTGCTCAGCGTTATAGCCGAATGAGACAGGAAGCGGAGACACAGGTAATCTGGAAACTAAATATCTTCTTCATAGATATAGCCGTTACTCGGATCTTTACGGTATGTTAATTCCTTCATATGTTCCAATTGCGTATCGGCCATGAAATTCAATCAGGCAGCAGAGGTTGGCAGACGACAAACACGAATAAAAGAAGCTCCTACACCGGAAAATGTTGCAAAGCTGCATGTTGCAGAAGCAAGGATGAAGGAATTGAAAGCAAACATGGCAGTTCTGGGTAAAGAAGCTTCAGCTGCATTAGCTGCTGTTGAAGCACAGCAGCAAAGACTGACTTTCCAGAGGCTTGTTGCGATGGTGTGTAGTTTAATGACTTTTCATGAATAATTTTTATGTTTTGAAATATGAAAGTAAATGTTAATGATTAAGCTTATCTTTTCGAAGGTTGAAGGAGAGAAATCTTATCATTTGCGAGTAGCTGCTATTCTTGGCGAGGTTGAAGCTGAGGTTAGACCTATGACTTATTATTTTTAAATAAAAATATGTGTACATTAGAGAAATACAGTTTATGCATAGGCGTGAAATTTGTCTCAGATGGTCGTGGAGAAACAACAGAAAGAATCCGCTCCTCCTGTGATTCCAAAAGATATTTCCTCAGGGAAATCGGCGTACTTTCTTGCTGAGGTATGCTGATACATTCCATGTCCGGAACTTTCAATGTTTTGTTTGCAAGTAGCCTCTGGAAAATCAAGCTTTATATTTGCCTAGTTTCACAACAATATCCAATGAAACAGCACGGAATGGGCTTGGAGTTGACTTAATAGAACTTAGCTATTGATCTTGATCCTTCACTGCACAGTGCACTTACGAGGAGAGACCGCATTACAATTGATGAATATGCTGTAATGGACTCTATTCATAGAGGGCAAATAGATGCATGGTTGAACTAACTGTTAGGAGATAGGATTGAACACTTGATCCTGATCCTATAGTTGTAATTTGTAAGGAAGGTTTGGCCCACTTTTTATAGATCTAGTGAACCTTAATGCCTATTTCGGTATTCCCAATGTCAACAGAGATGAGTTCTTGCGTGTCATGCTTTGAGAAACAGACATAATATGCACTATAACCCATTTGCTTTATAGTTGATAGTTCTAGCCTGATTTTGTGAATTTCTACTCTCTGCTACCAAAAAGATACTGATAGTTGTCATCCTTAATTTATTTAGGAATAATGGTCAAATAGGTCCCTGAACTTGTAAAAACTCATCGTTTTAGTCCCCAAACTTTGAATGAGCCACTTAGGTCCCTGAACTTTGATATTGTGGGTCAATTTAGTCCTTGCCGTTAGTTTGGATTAACTGCTCCGTTAGTGATGCTGATGTGGCGATGACTAAATTAACGGAGCAGTTAACTCAAACTAACGGTAAGACCTAAGTGGCTTATTCAAAGTTCAGGGACTAAAACGGTGAGTTTTTACAAGTTCAGGGACCTGTTTGGCAATTATTCCATTTACTTATGGTTAAATGAAATCTCTCTCCCCTAATTATTAGTAAAGATTAATTGTTTTCTATAAATTTCTGTCATATTCATTGCAGGCAACACATAATTTTAGTGCTGAAACTGAGAAAGAACTGAGTTTGTCACAGGGTGACTATGTTGTTGTCAGAAAGGTATTCTTTATCTCCTCAAGTTGTGTGTTTCAACCGCATCATCGATCTTTATAGACAGTATTACGCGAAACATACTTATATTGGCTCATAGAAGTTGACTTTTGTCCCAAATCATATGTGGAAAACTTGGGTTGTCCTTGCTTTTGTGTCGTGTTTTTTAACCTGAAACGTCTACGCAGGTGAGCCGTACAGGATGGTCAGAAGGCGAATGCAACGGCAGAGCTGGATGGTTTCCATCAGCGTATGTGGAGAAGCGGCAGAGCATTCCATCCAGTAATAGCTAGTAGTACTAAACATTTCCAAGTTTTTTTGATGGGGTAATAGCTATGTTTGTTGTTTCAACTTTTCAGGGCAATAGTTTCTCCCATTTTGCTGTATATTCTTTCATATTTCCATTGAAGATTATTGTTTTTACAAGTATGATGTTTCTTTTTTCTTTTTGTAATATTTAACATTCATGATTACATTATCTTTGTGTTTTGTTTAAATTTGGTAAGCTGATTTAGGCCAAATGTTTAGAGCAATGAACAACTACATCAGATTGATTTTGGGCACAAGCTTTTCTGTTTGATTTATTAGTATTAGCCGTTTTTGTTTTGTTGGATGTAGAGGTGGTATTCAGGCCAAAGCCCATTTGTTAAACAAGTTTAGTAAGTGATGTTATCGGAAAAATCGAAAGTCGTTTTGACAAATAATAGCATGACACGTGGGTTGAAACACCACGCCATTTGCTCATGGGACCCGCTCCTGAAGCGCACCCCCGCGGGCAATTGCTCCCAAGGTTGGACGCTTGAAGACTCACTTCTGAAACGCGTGCACACAATTACGACATTCAATTCATGATCAGAAGGTTTACACCCACAAATAATGCTCGTTCACGACCAAGTTGAGTTGATTGAAGCTCCTCGATTGTGACCAAGAAAAATTTGTCGCCACTAAAGTAGTGATTTTGTCCTTTGAGCCATTCGAACGTTTTGTTGTGCGCCATGTCATCTTCAAAGCTTTGGTGAAGGCCACAAGTTTTAGTCTACTTGCATCTCCACGCTGTCTCAAAGGCTCCTCGCATCACCAACATACCACCACAACACTTTACTCCTCTCGAACGGTAGGACGCTACCCAATTTGATGGAGGATTTGATCTCCTCACGATGCTCGAAGGGCATGCGAGAACTCTCCAACTCGCCCTATGCCCGCAGATGGCGCACTTTAAAATTTAGAACTCAAACCACAAGCAGGTCTTGAAGTGAACCCCACCATATCATCAACCAAACACACATCGACACACGGTGGATACTCGGTGTAAATACAAATATGAAATATCACTGTCTCTACTTTATCTCTCTAGAAACTCTAGCTAAAGCATCATGTACTAGATTGGAGTTATCCGAATTAGAAGAATGAAATCATAGATAACTTTAATTGGGTTCTTGTGAATCTTACTGGAATTATCTAAATTCACGTAAAAGAAGATGTTCAATCCAGAAACATCGTAGGATGACTATGACTAACACTAAAATTGCACATCATAATAGAATCTCCTGTTTCTTTTTGAACTTTCTATATATTTTTTTTTGTATTACATCGAAATGTAAAATAAAATCAATCAAATCAAATACAATGTTCTATACATAATGTAAAATCTATTTCTCTACTACAACAGTTATTTACTAACCAGCTGCAACGCAGGGTCGTTTGCCTAGCTGACATTATGCAAGACTTGAAAGGTTTTAACACCAATATTGATGATCAAATGTAGGATCATCTGAAGATGTCCTAAGCTAAAAAGTCCTAACCACTCCATCTATCTCCTCAATTATGTTGCGTGAAGTGCTACCAAAGACGCATAAGCTCCGCCCGTTATCTTTATCAGCACATCGTGACTTCCCTTCTCCGCAATCACCCCGTTCTTCACCACGCCAATTATGTCCGCGCCTTTGATCGTGGTAAGCCGGTGAGCAACAACAATGGTCGTTCTGTCCACCATTACTCTGTCCAATGCATCTTGCACAACTCGCTCCGACTCTGCATCGAGTGCGCTCGTTGCCTCGTCTAATAGGAGAATCTTCGGGTTTTTCAGTATAGCTCGTGCGATGGCTATCCGCTGCTTTTGCCCTCCCGACAATTGCACCCCTCGTTCCCCGACTGAGGTGTCGTAGCCTTGGGGCATTGAGGAAATGAAGTTGTGCGCGTTGGCTGCTTTCGTGGCTGAAATGATCTCTTCCTCCGTAGCGTTCCCTTCTTTGCCATAGGCTATGTTGGCGCGGATGGTCTCGTTGAAAAGTATGGGCTCTTGACTCACCAGCCCCATCTGTTGCCTTAGCCAGCTTAGTTTCAATTTCTGAATTTCCACTCCATCAAGCAGTACACGTCCCGAGTCAGGATCATAAAACCTCTCCAAGAGGCTCACAATCGTTGACTTCCCGCTCCCACTCTCTCCAACTAAAGCAACAGTCTGCAACAAGACGTTGAATCTCATTATAGCTCAAATGGCAAATAATATGTAACTTGATCATATGTGAGAGAGGAGCTAGAAATATATATACCTTTCCAGAAGGGATTGTCAAACACAAGTCTGTAAATATTTGAACATCTGGTCGGGTTGGATATTTGAAGGTGATATGCTCGAAAACAATGTCACCATTTACAGTTGCGAGCGTGGTGCCCTCATTGCTGCTTGAGTCAATTTTCGGTTTGCTGTCGATAATTTCAAATATAGAAGCTGCTGAGTCCTTGGCTTTGCGGGTGTCTGGAGCCATGGCAGTGGTCTGAGAAAGTCCCATTGCTGCCATTGTCAAAGCAAAGAAAACCTGCAAAAAGTCGCGTAGTTATTTTAAGTAGTGAACATAAACTGTGTAAGCAAATAGAGACTGCAAAAATATATTACCTTGAAAATATCTTGAAATGTTGCTTTTCCATTTTTGATAAGTATGGCTCCAATGTAGAAACATAGCGCATTTGTGCAGTAAAGAACAAGGAAGGAGATGCCAAAACCTGCACCGCTAATTACTCCTACTCGAACTCCTTGTTTCAGAGGGGCCTTGCATTTCTTTTCGTACAAATCCATCACCTTCTTTTCAGCACAAAATGAAGCAACAGTTCTAATGCTGCTAACCGCATCATTAGCCACTTGACTCGCTTCTTCGTACATCAACTGCAATAGTTGAAATATTATTAGCACGTCTAAAAATCTAGCCCGATTCATTGACTATGCATGATCATATAGCCTAAACTGACCTTAGCATCTGCACTGAATCCCTTCATAAATCTGGCTTGGATGAATCCTTGTATAAGCATCAAGGGTGTGACGGCTAGAATTACAAAAGCCAAAATCCAGTTTGCTGTGAATGCAATGACAAGACCCGCTGTTACAGTTGCTATGTTCTGGACGATAAGAGCTAAGGCATCACCAACAAGACATTTTACCACTGAAGCATCAGTAGATAACCTCGCGCCAACTGCTCCACTGAAAATTCCAAGATACTGAAGTTAGAGTGGCATGTATGTGGATCGGGAGAAAATACTAATATTTGGTTAACATACCTTGAATTTGCAGGATCGTCAAACCAGCTTATTTGTTGGTACACAACCCTCTCAAATGTCAACGACCTAATTCGTTCTATTAACTTAGCACCGGCAACTCCAAAAAAGTAACTCTGCGCTGGTAAAGCTATTAAACCAAGGCAACCAATACCAACGAACACAATTGCCCAGAACTTGGATTCTTTTTTCAGCACACTGGGAGGTTCAAAATACATTTTTATAGCTGATGAGATTAAAAGACCAAACAAAGGGAAGATAAGTCCATGAAAGGCTGCACCCAAAGATCCAACGAACAAAACTGGTATCTCAGGTTTATTAAGGCGAGCCAATCGCATAATGGAAACTTTTTTCTGCCCATCACTTTCCTTCTCATTTGCTTCTAACCTCTCTTCACCTCCCACTTGAGTATCATGGACATTAATTGGACCAGGAAAACCATAGGTAATGGAGAAGGAGTGTTGGCTACTTGATGAGTTTCTGCTCAGGGATATTGATCTCCGAACAGACAATCTGTGGGTGTGGCTTCCAGATCTGGACAAGGACTTCTCTAAGTTGTACGGTGAATCTGACCTACTGGTATCGTTCTGGCCATCTTCCCTGTCATTGGCTCCTCCTTGCAGACGCACTAGTTGAGAATAAGCACCAGCGGGGTCTTGGAGCAACTCCTCATGAGTTCCTATAATTCATTTTTTGAAGGAAAATTAGTGGAATGATATACAAGGGATGTTTAGAATTAACTGGTAAGGTTCAAAATTACCTTTCTCTAGAATTTTCCCACGATGAACGACTGCTATAGTATTAGCATTCCTTATAGTTGTCAAGCGATGTGCAACAACAACAGTTGTTCTATTTGACATGAGCCTTACTAGCGCATCTTGGACTACGCGTTCAGATTCAGCATCCAGTGCACTTGTTGCTTCATCAAGAAGGAGAATTCTAGGGTTCTTTAATATGGCCCTCGCAATTGCAATTCTTTGCTTTTGGCCTCCAGATAACTGAGTTCCATGCTCACCTACCATTGTTTCAATGCCCTGTAGACAGACAGATAGAAACTACACAATTACTCATTCCAAGCCTTAATGTAAAGATGATGGTAAACTGATTGAAGTTTCAAGCAGAGGACTGCTACATGTATGTGTAGTGTTGACGCTGTTTCTAGACGCTACAAAAATCTAAAGCTGAAAATCAACCACAAGAAATGGTATTACCTTAGGCATTTTGTCAATGAACTTGGCAGCATTAGCTAGCTCAACTGCTGTTCTAATCTCCTCATCAGTTGCATTTTCTTTTCCATATGCAATGTTCTCTTTTATACTTGTTGCAAACAGGATTGGCTCCTGACTTACCAACCCAATCTGCTTTCTGATCCACCAAAGTTTAAACTTCTTCAAATCAATACCATCTATCAGCACTTCACCAGCTTCAGGATCATAGAATCTCTCTAACAGGCTTATAACAGTGGACTTTCCACTTCCACTTTCCCCAACTAAAGCTGCAATTGACCCGCTTGGAACATATAATGAAAATCCAGAGAAGATCTGAACATCTGGCCTTGCAGGATATCTAAAGTACACGTCTTTCAGTTCTATATCGCCCTTAATGTCTTCCAATGTAATTCCACTACTCTCGTAGGCATCAATTTGTGGTCTCCGTTTGATTGTCTCAAACATCGTATATGCTGCAGCTTGCCCTGATGCGAAAGCATTCATACATGGAGATGTCTGACCCAGTGAACTAGTCCAAGAGAAAACATATTTATTTACTGAATAAGATTGACTAAATAGTTACACATGATACACTAGTACTGAGATATGGAATAGACGCACAATGACAAGTGCAACGGTGTTGCACATTATGAATGCTTCTAGATGGTTATAAACAAACTAAGTTATGACTTAAATAATGTTTCAGTTAGAAGACTTACAATCCTCCATTCATGATTGCCATAATAACATTAATGACTATTCCTCCATTGTATCCTTTTTCTAAAACCAGCTTTCCTCCATACCATACAGCAAGCCCATAAGTGGAGAAGATGATCATTTGAACAGCACCAACTCCAAAACCTGAGGCCACACCTTGTCGAACAGTAGAAGCATAGGCAATCTGCAGTTTTTTGTTGTAACTTTCAATTGCTTGCTTCTCCCCAGTGAAGGATGCAACCTTTCATGAACACAGAGCATTAAAGAAGTTAGAATATGTTAGCCGATTTGAAGGGCATGTATGTAAGTTCAAAGATAACAACTAACTGATTTATTCTTGCTCACCGTTCTAATTGCTCCAATTGTTTGTTCTACAACATTACCAGCTTCTGCATAAGCAATTTGCCCTTGGCTTGACAATTTTGACATCATCAGTGACATGACTCCACCCGCAATGACTATCAAGGGTATGCATCCAAACAAAACTAGTGAAAGAAGCCATCCCTTTATGAAAGCAATTACAAAGCCACCAACAAAAGTGGATGAGAGCTGTATGAACTTCCCCACCTGTCACATTATTAAGCCATTTCATACAAATGTGTCTCAAATGTATTCTATAATCCGACAACACATTAAGCTATTTCCTAAAAATAAAGAAGAATTATTGTAACCTTTTCGCCCATGGCATCTTGAATGAGAATAGTATCACCAGACATCCTACCAATGACCTCTCCAGTGGTTGTTTCAGTGTCGAAGTAGGCAATATCCTGTCTCAGTATTGTTTTTAAGTACAAACCTCGAATGCGGCTGGCTTGTCTTTCTCCTGTCACTATCCAGCATACCACCTCTGCAGGTGATGACCATGACACCACCCAAAAGGTACCGTAAAAGTTACAAACCACGCAAATCTTTGAACTAGAAATAAGCAAACAGATGATCATTCAACGTAAACAGAAATAGTAGGTGAACTTACGGAGAAATGCCACGATACCAGTAGCAATAGCCAAGTAGACAAAGTCTAAAGACACCTGAAAATCACACAGGTAACTCCTTGTAAACCAACATGAATATCAATGTACAACATAAACCTCCCATATATAGAGCATTTTATGGACGGTATATATAGTTCTTCACACATGTATCCAAATTAGCTCACAACCAAGTTATCAGCAATGTTGTTCAATATCTTGGAGAAAGTAACCGTAACATAATATCTAAATCAAAAATTCAAATACACCTCAAATGAGCTATCAATTTGGAATTATTTCTGAACTTTGGCTTCTATAACTCCATCTCTAGTACTATTCTTGTAACAGAGAGCCAGAGCAACTGCTACTAATACTGTTGTTTTTACTGTATATATTACTATATTTACTTCCTTGTCCGGGTAGCATTTGGCAATGGCAGAATAGCGCAATGCCTCAGCCGGTAAAAACCTCTTTCTCCATAAAAGGAAATGTAGAGCAATTATGATCATATCTACCATTATTTTACAGAGTTTCCACCACAGGAGTTATTAACCATTTGTTCATTTCCAACTGCATTTAAGTCAATCAAAATTCTACAAACTTAATTCAATAAATTGCATTGCTAGCTCTACTAACAAAATGAATTTCAAGTCGCAATCAACAAAATCTCCTAAAATCTTCAATGAAACACACAATATGGACATTGCGCTCAATCAATTCTCATACATTCAAGTAGACAGAGCACACGACCAATTTAGCAATACATAATAATATTAGTAAAGCTTGGAAGGCGAGATTGAGAGAGATTGAAGTGAGTAGTAGAGAGAGCAGACCTTGGAGATTTTGTCGACGACGTCGTACTGGTTGGAGAGGCCAAAGGAGTTGATGAGGTTTCCGAAAATGACGGTCATGAGAGGCGTGGCGAGGCCATTGGCGATGGCGGAGAAGGTGCCGATGAGCATGAGAAGCACATCCAAACGATCGGCGAAGACGAAGAGCTTGAAGAAGGACACTTTCTGAACATCCTTCCCCTTCTCCTTTTCCCTTTCCCTTTCCTTGCCGGCGGCGGTGGCCGGAGCATTGCTTGACTCGGCAACGTCCGTCATGAATCTAGCTAGAGAGATGCGATTGCTCGGAGAAGACGTACGGATGAGGAGAAGATATAGAGAGAGAGAGAGTCGGTTGGTGTTGTTGGTGAGGAATTTAGGTTGCTCTGTTGTGATCACATCAACACAATTCAGCAATGACAGACAACAAATGGTTTTAGAGATTCGGTTAGGGACGTAACATCAATCACCTGTATTTATATGACAAATTTCTTTTTTTTTCTTTTTTCATTCCAACAAATATGTCAAAACTTTACGCATTTTAGTGCAATTTAAATTACTTTTCTCTTGAAATCTTTATTCTTTGTGCATAAATAGAAGAGATCGGTTACATTTTGGAACACTATACGTTTTCATATGATATTCAAACTATTAAGTTTGTATATTCATTAATGCACACTTTCATTTTTTATTAGCGGTTGAGCTACAGCCCAAGGGTACCTCTATACTTTTAACCCAAAATCTCATCCAACTCGACTTAATTTGTAGCCACGACTTCTCATAAGAAATATGTGTATCTTATCATTGAGTCATCCGTAAAAAACTATTATACATGCACACTAGTAAAGAGTAATGTTATATAAGTTAGTTACTATCCGTCTCAAAATGAGTGTCTTGTTTCAAATTAATTTTTGTCCCAAAATGAGTGTCCACTTTCTTTTGTTAGGAAGTTAGTTATGAATGAATTGTCAATAATATCATCATCATAAGTTAGTTACTATTCATTAACACATGATCATGAGGATACAAGAGTAAATATGTCATACTAACTAACTTCTCCTTCTTTCAAAAAAAAAATACTTTTCTATTTTGAGAAAAATTAAGGAGAAATTAGTTAGTATGACATATTTACTCTTGTATCCTCCTCATGATCATGTGTTAATGGATACTAACTAACTTATGATGAGAATATTATTGACAATTCATGCCTAATTAACTTACTTGATAAGGAAACAAGACACTTATTTTGAGAAAAAAATGCAAGAGAAACAGAAAACTCATTTCGGGACGGAAGGAGTATAAAATATCAACATATGAATTATCTTAGCAAATATTGTTAATGATTTTATTTATGTAAGATATTTTTTTTTGGTTTAAATGTCACGCGTGTTACTACTTTATTATAAAAGATACTATATGTATGGCGTGTTATTTAAGCATATCAATTCTTCTACAATTTATTTATAAAAAGCAGCCCGTCTCGATAATAGTACAATTTTGCATGAACAAAAGAACAATCATTTGAACCAAAATTTCGAATTTCCAAATTAAATGTAATTCATACGTTACAGAATTGTATGGTAATCAAGAAAAAGAAGAAGAAGAATACTACAAGCTAAGTCACATATAACCATCAGGTGTGACATAGTTGGTTAAGCCAACTGTGTAAGTGGGGGGAGGTCCTTGGATCGATCCCTGCTAAACACATTCATGGTGGTGGTGGTATAGGAAACCACTTTGGTGGGGTTAGGTGCCAAAAGCCCTAGGCTAGAGGGTAGAGACGAAGTCTCTCCCTTAACCACTAAGACACTATGTACCCTTGTAAATATATCAGTGACACTAGGGACCATGAGCCGTTACAATATAGGATTTCAGCACCTATCTGTATAAAAAAAAAAAAAAAAAACTACAGAGAAGTGATTAAAAAGACCACAAGATTAGAAGTGAAACTCACATGTGATTGGGAGAGGAAAGATCTTGGGCTAAAGTTTAAAACTTCAAAAGCATTGCATTGTATTGTATTGGTAGAGAACCAGATCTATATAAAGGGATCAATAGAATGATTGCCAAGAAAATATATTTCTATTTGTTTCTTTTTAAACAAATACAAAGTGTTTTGTATATTTCCTATAAATAAAATGATTATGATGCAAGAAATATATGCCTATTTATAGTATGTTGAATCTTGAATTTCTTTTTGCCTTCTAGAAGATTTATGGTCTCATTGCTAAGACTTTGTGTTCAATCAGTCTTGTATGTCCATATATGATAGTCAAGAAATACATTAAAATTTTAAAATAATTTTGACCATCATTTATTATTATTAGTTAATAAAGTATAGTTCCAACAAACTACACAAATCTAATATATATATTATAAAGAAGAGTCATACCTCAATTATGCGACACGTGTCACCTCAATTTTCTATTACCCATTTAATTGAATGACATGTGGCGGATCTATTTCTCTAATTTTGTGCCACATGTCAATTTGAACTAATAATTTAAATTTATTTCAATTAAAAAAATTGTTAGTATTTATCTTTTATATTTATTTATTAATTCTAATTACATAATTATACCTAATTATTTAAATTTGAATAGTAGTCCACATAAAATC
>JAYMTK010001224.1:0-17161 GCA_036897405.1 Pelargonium myrrhifolium | reverse complement strand
GAGTAACCCGAGAAACTCGCTTAAGGAGTTTCAGTAACACAGAACTGAACTACAACAAGGTCACCCGGTAGACTTCTAAAAGAATAACCCGGGTTTTTTGCTTAGTTGTAGAATAAACTCTCTAAATTTATAAAAATTGGAACTAACACGATAAAAGGGTACTTCATTTTAAACAGGGGTTCTTCTACGAGTAGAATAAAGAAAGAGCGGATATCCTAAGTAGAATCATGAAGCGTTCTCATTCTTCATACACCAGGTGGAGTTTACAAGTCCGGATTGGACGAAAACTTTTCTCCCTACTAGCCTTTTTCGAAAAAGGCTTTTTTAAGAGAGGTCTTAATTAAGAGCCTGCACACCCAGTACTAAAAAGTTTTTAAAGAGATCCTAAGTTGCTTATCTCCCGCGGGGTACTTTGTACACTGGCGGCTAGCTATAGATTAATTTACAGGGTTCCTACTAAAGATTCACTAAAAGAGTCTAATAATCCAGGCAGGGGATTGCTTATGTTCAGTAAATATAAAAAGTAAAGGCCATACCCTTAAAAAAGTTTTCTAGTTTTTTATTATCCATATTTTTCACTCTAGAGAATTCTTAAAGCGTACTACATTAGAATAAACCGTGTAACAAGGTAGGATCCTTTTCTTAGAAATTTTGAGCTACTGATATGGAGTTTTTTTTTGAAAGAGCTCCCCGCGACTTAAGGCCATACATACTAAGTAATTACAAAAAGCAAGGCAAGCTTCATAAGAGTTTAAATTAAATGTAGTCTCTCGGGTTCATATGATTTATAAAAAGCTTTTGTTATTTACTTACTTCTCCGAAACTTTTTCGTAGGAAATTTGAAGTTATCTCGGCTAGAATACCCGAGGGGCTTATAAAAAGGCGGAAATCCTTGTATTCTGAATGTCTTGGTTATTGCTTTCGTGCTATAATCTATGTACAAATTCCCGGGGTCTAGTACGACTTGAATCTGCGGCCATTAGATAAAAAGGTAAATGTTGTACCAGCAGAGCTATACACCCAAAATGAATGGGAACTTTTATGTCAGTAGACTCAAAATGGTTAAAAACAAAGAAGTTCTATTTAATTTTAGTGTACTCCCCTTTATTCTTTAATTCTATTGTTTGAAAAACTCGCAAATTACTCTTTTATTTTTTACTAAACTTTCCCTTCGATCCGTTAAGTCTGTTCTATCCACCCGACCCAGCTGAGCGGCGGGATTCCAGCTCAAGGTGTTCCCCGGCCTCTTTGACGTTAAGTTTCTATAACTCTAATGTAGGATGATATAAGGAAAGAACTCTAGCCTAAAACCCCCAACTCCTATACATATGGATTCCCTAAACCCGCTCTAACAGGCTAACTATAAAGTAAAGAACACGAAAGCAAAGAAAGACCCTTATTAGTATCCACTTCAAAAACTGACTATAAAAGAAATATCCAACCAAGACTCAAAATTCTTCACCCCTTATTCTTCTCGAAAGTTATAGACTTAAGAATCCCACTACCCTAGCCACAGTATATGACTTTTTCAAGTTAATATATCCTATACTCTAGGAATTAAAATTCTTAAGAAAATCCTGATTTGATTGCAGACCTTTTTAAACTTACCTCCGAGAACCCTATAACCTAAGAAAAAGTCTTAGCCTTATCAGGTTAGGTTCAAAAGGATTTTAGGAGTCTTACTCTGTCTCTTATTCTTGAGAGCCAGATTCTTATAAGTCTGGATACCTACAACCTTCCCAGCAAAACTCTTATCTTCTTGAAATATTAAACACTTCAGTAATTTCTTATTAGATTAGAGCCCCTTTTAGTCAGTCAAATTTGTTATTACAATTCCTTGATCAGTGAAAACCCTAACACAACCAATTAAACTAGGCTTTTTCTTTTGCAAAAATTTCTAAGCCTTTACTATAAGCCCAAACCTCACCTTTTTGATATGGATTGCTTTTGTGACTCTGATCCAGGCAACCCGGTCACTAAAAAGAACTTAGTCAATAACGGGTGTCATAATTTCTATCTAAGGAGCTCATAATAACCTAAAGTATATTCTTCGGAAACGTCTTTTTTACAATAAGAAGTATATGCTGAAATTAGACTAGCAAGCGTTAAACTAAAAGAAAAGTAATAGATAAGTTTCTGTCTACAAGAGGAAGAAAGGGTAGCCATATCCTCTACCTTTGCTTTAGGAATCACACAAAGAAGTTCCATGCTGTAATGATTCCAGATAATAAAAGGATAAACCAATTGACTTCCACAGAATCCTGTCGATTTTGAAATGAACATAAATGAATTCTAAAACCCAAAAAGAAATTCTGCTAGCCATGAAACATACGCGAATGAGCTCCTTTTCTCAATTGACTCATAGTTTGAATAATCCATTACAGTTGAGTACGGTTCTCCCGTAAAGAAGTGCCCATATATAATAAGGGTAGTTAAAGTCCAGATTGGGAAAAGCATATAATACACAGTAACCAAATAGATCTCTTCTTGACCTGTTTATACTAGGTTTGTTACTCTGTAACTGCATACCTAACTTTTGAGCTAGACTTCTCTTCACAGTTTTCTTATTAGTCTTAGTCTTCCGCATACCCCTTAACTCTTACCCTATATCCGTAGCTTTCTTAAGAGCTATACTCTCTTTGTTGTATCCGTATCCTAGGCTCTACACCCTTTATTAGGTATTAGGTAAATACTTTGGAAATGTTAGAGATAATGGAGTACACATTCAATAGAAAAAGCCACCCTGTTCTTTATTATTCCTAACTCATAACTCACTCAGAAGCTTAAAATCGACTATAGCCTTTATACCTGGTTTTTGTTAACTTTCCCAAGAAATTCCTTTTTGAGAGTCTCTTCTATATCTTGTAAAAAATGCTTTAAAAAGGTATTTCTCTATATCAAAACGCCAATGAACAACCTTTAATAGCCTTAAAAATCTACGAATACCCCTCAGGATCACTTAGTTTTCGGGATAGCTTTTTCTTTAATGAGAATCTTAAGGCTTAAGAAAGAGCCCCCCTTTTTATTAATTTATAAAGCAAAAATTTCTACTTGTTTTTGAAAAAGGCAGACTCCTTCTTTTATCGGGACATTCCTGCCTTAAAAAATGACTGCAGTTTTTATTAATAAACTCTGTGGACCAATTCCAGAACTTGAACTGGGTATATCTTGTACTTTTGCTTGAGTCCTCTAGAACAGGGTCCAGTCGAGAACTTCCTTTGTTAGCCCTATTTAGACTTAACCCTTCTAAGCGATTTCTGGCCTCTATTCTATTCACTTTCAAGATACTCTTTTATTTCGGTTTTGTTATGCGAGACCGACCCCTTAGGACTCGTGTCTCTGATAAAAACGCGATTATCAAGGACCTATTACTTTTTACTAAAATCTCTCTAGCATGGGCTGTCGTTTCTAAAGAGGGATAAGGTAGAAAAGTAAGCTCTGTAATATAAAGAGCTAGATTTAACTTCGAGTTGAGATGCTATTTTACACGTTTCCGCACCCTTCTAAGAGTTTACCTAACCGGACTTTGTATAGAGATAAAAGTGCTATAAGGGAATTCCGGTCAGTAAACACACAAAAAGTCTTATTGTAGGATTTCATAGGCGTTTTACCCTTTTTATCGAAGCCCTAAATAGAAAGATTCAGAGCGAAGTTCCCTTTCTGAAGGAAGAGAAGTCCCTAAAATTCTAGATTTACTACCACACTATGTACTCAATTTGTGTTTATCCAGCAGCTATATACTAACACCACCGCCCAAGAACCCAAGGAGGATCGGGATCTAGAATAACTTAGAGTAACAAGGCAAGCCCCTCAAGAAGAGGCAAAAGGCCCCTTATTGACGCGGGAATTTTGTAAGAAAAAGTAGAAAAAAAAAAGACCTAATTACTGGAACTTCATTTAGCCGAGCTCTTTTGAAAAGTATAAGTTTGATTTTTTGGTATCCCCTTCTTTTAAGTTTTAAGGGAGAACTTACTTTGAATATAATTTGCGAAACTTGTTTCTTTTTAGGTTACTCTTTTTATCCTTCTGGAATAACACTAACCCCTCTTATCTTACGATTAGACTAGCTCTAAATACATACATAAATTCTACAGGGGCCCTAATAAAAGACCTATACAAAGCTGAAATTTAAGGAATCATTTGGTGGAGTGCGGGGCTTTGGTTAGAACCCTTTCTGTTTTCTGTAAGAAATTCTAGAGTCTCCTAGCAGGGGTTATACTGAACGGTTTCCTAGAGTTCCTCTAGTTTCGTTTGTTTTTGTGTTCCATAAAGGATTAACCAAATTAAGATTGCTTTAAATTTTATAAGTAAAAACTTTGAGGTATCCTAAAGGTGGATTAAGTAAACTCAGGGGCGTGGCATCCTTCTGTCCATTGGCAGAAACAAGGCCCCTTTTTTTGTAACTTTTTTTGAAGTACTAAACGGGGAGCCCCGGAAAACTGGGTAATTTAAAGTCATAAGCTTAAGGAGTACCTGCCGTATACAAGGTTTATCTAATAATTCACGTTTAAGTCTAATCAGGTTTGCCTTTTAAGAGAGTGTACAAGTATACGGTAGAGTGTTTAGTATAAGTCGTTTATAAGAAGGGTAAAGAAATTTATTTCATAATACCTACTTACAGTATAAGCACACCGACTCCTTTTTGACTTTTTGCTTTCTTAAGTATCAATTTGTTGCAAAGGTTTGCTTTAGATTTCTTATTTGCTTCTGAATTTAGACTCTTTCTAAATAACTCTAACACAAGATGTTGCTAAAATAGAGCTTGAAAAAGTTTTCTTCGGTAATCGACAAATCGAAGTCCTCATAAGTTATGTTAGAGAGTTGGATTAACCCATTTTTCCGATGTTTATGGAAATTTTAGGAAATACCCTTGTTGTACAAGGAAGGGCTTTTTGGCTATGAAGTTCAGTTTTAGCTCTTAAAGCCAGTAATTTAAGGAATTCCCTCCCAAACTCTTTCAAAAACGGGTAAGTAAAAGCTTCGGTTTTTCTTTATGAATGCTTGAATTTTATACTAAACGGGTTTTGTTTAAAGTCTAGAGTCCACAGACGGAACCTTTTTTTGATACCCAGAGAAGGAGTATGCTCCTGGGAGTAGTAGAGTAATTAATAAGGAAATATCTCAAACCGGTCTGCAGTAATGCCCCAAAGCCCTGCCAAGTATTAGAGCAGATCTAAAACTAGAAAGGGGGAGCCTGCTATAAAAAAGCTTGGAATAACAGAAGAAAATAATCCAGTACTTGATACTCGTACGAAATTCCAGAAAGATAAAGTGAAGATCGGGTGCACAAATAAACGAGGTAGTCCCAACTCTCTTTATTATAATATAAAGTATATAAAGTAAACTCTTGTATCATCTAGATCCCCAGGTTTCGTACAAGGGCCACTTATATCATACGGGTTCCTAATATACTACAAGAAGGTAAATCACTTACAACGAACCTATAGTTATCCATATTACCTTTCCAGAGATTGAGACGGTAAAAGATTTTTACACAAGCTAGTGACACTCAGTTTACGCTATTTGAACCTAAAGCGCCTTTATAGTTTCTAATTAAAGTATACTTTCAAAATGGGGTAGGGCCCGCTACTAGCCATAAGTGCCTAATTTAAGAGATCCTTCTATATAAATAATTTAAGTTTACCAAACCCTTTCGTGAGTTTCTTATTAAATAAAGGAAATCCCGGTTTAGAAACTTAAGGTGTAACGGGAGCTCTAAAATCCTTTAAATAGAACGGTATAGAGGTCTATTTACTGGACAGGCTCTTTTTTAGGAAGAAGTCAATGAAATTCCTTTTTTACTTGCTGCAATGTCTTGGCTTTCAAAATAAACTAAAGGGTTATAATATAATAAGAGTTCTCGGACTTGGGAAAAGTACTTAAAATGGGCTTAGATTTCTTTCTTTTTAGTGTATTGGTTCTGAACCAGGGTATAGCGCTAAGGAATGGCAGAAAGGGAGATTTCGTTAAAGGGATTCAAGGAATGTAAAGTAAGGTATTGCTCTTATGTTTCTTTATTTGAAGTGTTTCAATTTTCGAGAATAAAAAGGGTTAGGGAATATGGTAACTAAAGTAAGAAGGTATTATAAAGTTGGTGTTCCTCTAAGGGTATATGTACTATTAAAGACTATAATAAGTGTTACCTTTCCTCTGCTTCGCTACAGTCTATCCCAATCTCCAGACGGTTCTAAACTCCCTACAGAGTAACAACGAACTAACACGAGGAATATACCTTATTAAACACTAATAAACTCCTTAAGATATTAGCTAAATAACTAGAATAAAAAGACAATACTCGCAATAACTCCTTGCTTAGCTACCAAAAAGACGACAAGGAATACCTGTTCTATCTTCTTCATCCTTATCTGTCCTATAGTAAGTATCTCTTCTAGTACTTCTCTTACTAAAATACTAAAAAAGGGGCCTTGCCTTAGAGTCATAAAATCTTTAAATCTTGGAAACTCAGGAATATCCTTTCATTCAAATAAGGTATAAAACTTTTATAAGACTTACGTAAACTTGGTTAAATAAAACAAATTGAAGACTCTCTAAATCTGCCTCCCTCCGACCTCTAACAGTAAGGTCTATGGTTACACCACCGGAGTTCCTTCAAAAATTTATTTGTTCTTTTTCCAAAACAGCTTGATGCGTTTCCCTTGTTTTTGTCTCCGTCCTTAAAAACTCTTGTGATATTAAAGCATCAAAAGAACTCAACAGCAGGGAGGTACCTAATAATCTAGCAAAAGAAGCTTACTTTTTAGGGGAGGCATTCAGTATATTACGCCAAAGGTACCTAAGAGCACTCTCTCTATTATATAATAAGGTATAAGGATTCCGCGGAAGTAGAAGTATATATAATGGTGATGAAACTAACAAGCAAGGACGCCTACTAGTCAAGTCACTGAAAAGTAATCCAAAAGAAGAAGACTCAAAACCCTAAGAATTACCAGAAAACCAAAACCTGTTGTATGATTATTTCTGTGCACTAAAACATGAAGCGTATCCATTCTTTTTTATACCCAGGGTTTTTCTCTTAATGTCATCGGCGACAAGGGCCTGTCTATCTGCAGTACATAATTGCATAAATTGTGAGTCTTATCTTCCTAATCAGTATCCTGTAGTCAACAAGTAGAGTTATGTTTATGGGCAGTCCTTTTGAAAAAGTATTATACCCAGCAACGCTTCTTAATTGTACGGTACCTTTTGCCTCATACCTTCGTTCAGATAAACCTTAAACGCGGAGCTTGCCAAGAAAAGCTCTAGCTTCGCTACTATACAAAAAATCTTTGTATTGGCTTAACCAAGTTCAGGAGTACTAAAAAACGGAGAGTGCTGTGAAACCGGAGTCCTCCGTTTAAATGCCTGATATATTTAGTCTTCTCTCAAAAACCCCTGTAAATGAATTTATAATAGAAAATGAAAAGTTATGGGAACCTTTTAATTAGTCATAAGACAAGGCTCTTATCTAGAATTAAACACGAAATCCGATCGTGAAAACTAAAGAATTTTTTAAAAGTCTCTTCCTTTGGATACTCTGGTTTTTTAGGAAAACTAAAAAGGAGCCCTTTTTTGTTCTAGTTAAGAGGGATAAGGTACCCTTGAATTTTCTATATAGTAAATAGGCAACTTTGCCATAAATAAGGATTTTAGATCTTTTTACATTTTTTGTATTTGTTAGAAAATAAAAAGAGAACTCCTTTAGAGAAAGACTGGATATCCAAACTAGTAGGAGATCTTAATCTTTATATTACAGGGTTTTTAATATAGGAGTAGACTACTAAGTAAAGTATAATATAAGGTCAAACAGAGATTCGCATTATAAAAAGAAATTCTATTAACAAGAAAAAATAACTAGTCTATGTTATGGTAACTAAAGGTATGCTTTTGACGGGTACCCTTGAAACGTATACAGATATTTTAATAATTAAAAGTTTTTCAGAGACGTCTTGCATAGTTTAAAACTTGCTAAAGGAAACCAAATATCCTATAGTAAAGAGCTGCATATTTCTCCTTGTTTGTAAGCCCTTATTAAGTAAGGCAGGCTGGCTCCTAAAAAACTATAAGGGGAGCATTAAATACGAGACTTCTAAAAGAGGGGTTTTTGCTTAAGATTTAGTCGGTTTTTAGGGGGTTCTCTGTCTAAGTGTTTTATACTTTTTTTACCCGCTTGGGGTTTACTTGGTAAAGAGATTCTTCCCACAAAAAGTGGGGCTATTCCCTACAAATTAAGAGAAATCCGAGGTTCCCTTACGTATATCTACAAAAGGACTAGTATTATACTCAGAATTTAGCAACGAAAAAGACTCTATGTTTCCTGATAGCTTTTTAGACTGTTCTCGGGTATCCCCGTAAGTTAAGTAAGGTTTTTTGTTGTCTAATGGCTTAACCAGTTCCTAATAACAAGAATATATTCAAGAAAATAAGAATTACAACACTTTGTATCCTCGCTGTATACCCTTAAGATTTAAGAAAAGTCTTTTGAGGGCTTCTTTCATGAACTAAAAGGCAGACTTAAGTCCTGTTCCTACTAAGACTTTCATTTAAGCGAGAAGGGCCCGATATGATATAAGGAGGAGTGAACCTACTAGGATACCGCCCTTATTTACGATATCTATAACAAGTTTCTAGAAAAACTAACAAGAAGCTGTGGCTAAAGCGCATACCGGATAAACAAGTCCTATATAGAATACTCTTAGTATTATTAATAGGATCCTCTCTTATAAAAGTAGAAATCTTAATTCTCCAGTTTCTCTTGTTAAATCACACCCCTAAACAATCGAGATTCCTCGGTTCAAATCCTATTTTACTTTCTACTTAACTGGTTCATAGAAATTTTCGAAAAGCCAGATCAACCAATATCTTACTCTGACTTTTTACTGATACCGAATAAATTAGTTGTTAGGATAACACAAGCCTACCCTTAAAAAGGGCTTAAAAGTTTCGTTAAGTGCGTGGCGGTTTTTGGTTAATACCAAGGTTTTTGCTAGTTCATACTCAAATCCCGGGTGCTTCCCTATTTGCGTATCCTAAGGCATCCTGTTTTTTTGGTACTTTACAAATAAAAAGTGTTTGGATGACAAAAGACTTTACTAAACTAAATTATACTAACAAATTCATGTCTCCTTTATCTAAAGGGGAGCCGTTCGAACGAGTTCTATCGTGTGAAATTTAATTTACGGAGATTAACCCTATATAAAGCGGTCTCCCCTAATTAGCGAAATATATAGACCAAAGTCTTGTGCTATCAAGTAAAATAATTTTCACTTAGAGTAGCCGCTAAGAAATATTGTGGCAATTTTAAATACAGGATTGTCTATCCTTTTTGAGTCTTTTTAGAAAATGGAGTTAAGTAAACCTTCAAAAAAGGAAACCTGTAAGCAAAAGCAGGGTTTAGTATTACAAGTTTCCATATACAAATATAGGAGAAAAGCTGTTACCAGCCTTTGAATATATAAAGATAAAGGTCTACCTTGCTGGAAAGAGAAAAACCACTGATAAGCTTCGGGTATCCACGGGCAAAGGCTAAAACAGCGTAGCAAATAAGTGCAATAGTTAGAATTTCTTAAGAGCAACTCACACACACCGATTGTATTAACGAGAGTAACCTTCTAAAAGAACCTCTCAGAGTCCAAAATACCGTGTAAATCCTAATAGAGTACCCTTTTATACTTATTATATAACATTATTACTTAACTGTTCTAAATCCTATAACCCTAAAGAGGACTCCTGACTTGTAACTTTAGTTTTAGAGTTCTCTTATGGCTTAATCCTCTCTATTTTACCGGGATACTAAACAAGCAGAACCTAGAAAAAAGCTTCCTTTTGAGTTGACCTGCCGTCTTGACTTTAATTGAAACTTGAAACAGAGGAACAGATTCTTTACTCAATTTATTAGCTTTAGATCTTTTAAAGGCTTTGTTAGGTTTTCCCTATCACTAAGAACTTCTTTATATAGGAACATACTTTATTAACAAGAAATAAAGCTTATCCTTTATTACTAGAAAAAGAGTTTAATGCTCTTTCCTTAGGTTTTGTATTACTTATTTCAAGGACATATACAGGAACGCACTAAAGTCTTACTCTTTGTTCTTATCGTTAAAATAAAAGGGTATAAGCCAGCCCTATAGATAATAAGTAAGTCCTTGTTACCGACCCTTATATAACGGAGGGAGGTTATTGTATTAAGGAATTCTTAGTATGTATAGAGCGCATTATAATACCCATCACCAGCAGCTTCTTATTTCTTTTCTTCTTTTGCTTATGACCGGATTTCTTAGAATTATCTTTCTATTTGGATATAAAGGTATTAAATAAAGTAAGAAAGAGATCATAGAAATAGAGAAAAGAAAGAATAAGGAACAGAGGGAATAGGAATGCTAAGCTTATTTATTGTAGCTTATTGTAATAAGATATTAGTAGTTTTGTATTAGGTAATACTAGATCTAGATAGTTTATAATTGTTTGGGGGTCTAAAGAGCTCCTATCAACCTAAGACCCCTCATTACAGTAAGACAGTAAAGATTAAAAGAACAAAACAAATCCAATAAAGAATAGGTCTAAGAACAAGTAAAAGTAGTAGTAGTAATAGAAGAAAAGAATATAAAATATACAGTTAATAAAATATAGTAAAAAACAAGTAAGTAAAGAAAAGCTGTTGGTTATTCTAACGGGCTCATGTATTAACTCTAAATACTACATAGAGAGTTAACCTCCTTGACTTCGTGCCAGTCGGTAAGAGAGGCCCGTCTCCCAATTCTATTAAGTTTACTTGCTCCATAGCGAGAAGCCCCATGAGACACGAGCACTATAGCTTAGAAGAAACTACTATCTACTATATTGTATTACTATTACCCATCTTCTAGATATAATAAGTAAACTAAGACTATAAAATAATTATCTACTAGAATACCTAATACATATTAGAAACTAGTACAGTAAAAACAATTCACTACAGGAAGAGTAAACCCCCCTTTTCCAGTAGCTACAGTAAAGCACCTTACCGAGCCTAGCCCCAAAGGGAAGATCCCTCTTACCCTATATTCTATTCCTATCCTTATTTTCTCTTATTAAATAGAGTAGCACTTTCTTTTTTATTAACAAGTGTCTCATTTTGGGCAAGCCCTGCTACTAATAACTTTAAGCGCTAAAAAGTAAAATGAAACGTGCTTAAGCGGGAGGAGCTGGACATTGATAAATTCTCTACGCATTAAGTAAAGCTCCCCCTGTAAAGATTTCCTTTTTCTAGATAAATTCTCGGTACTTTACAGGGGGCTATCCAAATATATCTAACTCAGGTAAAAACTGCAAAATAGGAGTAGTAGAGCCTTTCCAGGGGTTCGGAAGTTTAGTGTCAAAACTATATGCAGAAAAGGCCCCTATGCGTCTTAAAACTAACTTGAGCTTTTTTAGTAAGGGAGAGCAAATCTCCACGACACGAAACTTGGGTTACCTCTTTTGTAAACGACTACTGTCATTAGGTCTCTTTTTTAGTTTAGAAGTTTCCATATAGGGGCCCGGAATCTTTAATAGGCGTAAGGCGTAGTAAAATAGGACAAGGGACCACGGAGGTAATACACTAAAAGGGCTTTCTATTCCATGGGTAGACACTTACCGGATACAGGGATTGCTTTTAGGTCACTAAAATAGACATGTGAGAGAAATTGCAGAAATCCCGCCTGCCCCAATTAAGGATGTTTTGTGAGACTCATAATTGCAAAAGTAGGACTGCAGGCATTTCTGAAAGCGTAGACTTATATTCTATAAAAGTAAAGGAGATTTGGCTAAGTTTTTCCTTTGTTACACATCCACATTTAATTAATGACCCTTCCTTTTTTAAGTAAAGCTATGGAACTCCTGTAAAAATTAAATTTGGAGTCTTTTTTCCTAAAAGAAGGCATAAATAGTATTTCATTTTAGACGAACTCCCGGATATATAAATAAACATGATAGCTAAGCTACATGAAGTCTTGATGGGATAGGTGTGTTCTCTGCTACGAGGATACTTACTAAACGTATGTTCCTTTAAAAGGGTCTTTTTCTTATAAACTCGGGCCTTATACTTTACGGGCTTCTGGGACAACACTCTATTTGATTTGTAGGAAGTGCATAAAAATTCTTGGTCAATCAAAGTTATAAGTCCTTTTTAAAGTACGCACCCTCATAAAGGTAAAGCTTTTGCTATAGGCTAGTAGTACACTAAAGCAAATAAAAGGTAAAATGTCTTTTTTTGCTGTCTTAATCTTCTGCTTTTAATAAAAATAAGATCGATTTTATTTTTTAATTCTGATGCTTTTCTAAATATTGTTTTAACAAAACAAGCGGGCAGCCCTCTGAGATTGGGTTGACTGAGACTGTTCTAGGCTTTGGCTTTCCGAGGAAGGGTTTAGATAGAAATCGTTTTACGCTTTTTAGATACTATATAATAAGTCCAGTTTACCTAACTAGAAACTCATCCCATTTTATCAAAACTTTCTTTTAGGAATTGAACACTCCAAAAAGAAAAAGATCTCTTAAAACATATACGAATTTCGAATTATGCCTCACATTTAGCGGGAGTCTCCCGGCTAGCAGCGTCCATATTATATACGGATTTTGGAATTGCAGTTTTTCTAAAATTATTTAGTAAGTAAAAAATAACCTATTAGTTTATTACATTGAAATTTTAACACAGCAGAATTGTGGTTTTGTACACAGGTTAAAAGCCTATTCCCTGTAGAAAGGATTTCTACTCTTTCACTTAACGGCTCTTTGTTTGACAGTCCGACCTCCTTATGTGTTTATATAGAATGGCCTTTAGAATTTTCGAGAAAAGCTAAAAAGAATAAAACAGGAAGTTCAAAAGGATCCCTTTTTAAGTTTTAAGGTATGGTATACTATTCTACGAATGGCAAAGAATTAAAGAAAAAGTCGGCACTTTTTTATTTGCTAAATAGAAAAAGCAAGGAAACAAACCAAGATTTTAGAGTCTAGCTAGGCTAGACAAAAGGTTTTAGAAAAATCCGAAATATAACAAAAATGACATAAAATTCAAGACCTGTTTCGCAACAGAATCGCTTAGACAATATCTCTAACGAAAAAAAGCTTGTTGTTGGTTGGTTTCTTAATTGCATTACCTGTACTTCTATTCCCCCGACTGGAGCTTATAGCGGAGGGAGGGGCTCTTCTGGTGTGGTGAATGAGTATCCATGAGCGTACATATGCCCAATGAGACCTTGCAGCTGCTTCTTATGGAGCTTCTTATTCCTTTGTTTCTTTTGTTACTGACGTTGGAGTTGTACTATCTGTCTTGGTTAAGACCTATAACTAGTTGATATATACCTACTTGTTTAAGTTGTTTAATAATAACTATAATAAGTATAAGAATTTAGAATATAAGTATAATAATAATATATGTATTAATTAGTTATATAAGTCTAATATAGAATAAATAATAGGTTATAGTTTAGTTATTATAGAATAGATAGAATTTATAAGTATAATATATATAAGTCTTTCTAAATTATTATAAGTATAATTATAAGTATATTAATTATATATATTAGTATTATATGTAGTTATATTATAGAATTATATATTATTCTAGGGGTAGAGGGGAACGCCTAAACAATAGTTCTATTTGTTGCTCTGTTGTTAGTATTGTTCCTGTATTAGTTTCTTTATTAGTTCTAAGTTACTCTGTTCTGGGTTTTTATTGCTTGGGTTTAATGGGATTGAGGTCAAGGTAATGTAATTATTCTTTTTGCTTCCTTCACCAGCTCTAGCGCAATCAGCTAGCGAGTGTTCCCTTGGTTTCCTATTCACTTGCTTATTCACGCGGCCTAGTCAAGCTGTTGCGAAGGGTTGGAGGTAAGGAGTCCTCTTATCGTTAGCCGGGGGTTCCCTTGGTTTCCTATTTACTTGGTCTAGTGCAAGTAAACTTGCCTTTGCTTAAGATATCTCAATGCGCGTTAGGGAGTATAGATGCTTAGAGTGGTTAGGTTAGATTGAATAAGAGTCAATCTATAGTTTTGTTCTACTTAGCCTTTCTAGTTTAATCATCAAACTTTTAAGAATAATTCATTTAGAAGTCTATTCTCATTTCTAAGGATTTTAGAATAGTATATATATAATATAATGATTCTATTCTCATTTCTTCTCCGGTGTTGATCACCCTGGGTAGGGGTCCATACCGTTTTTTACTTACAGTTGGGGATTTCAAGTTACCAGCTGACAAGTGAGAGTTCCATTAACATCACCTTACAGCATTAGCTTTGACAGGCTTGGACAGGTATTCAAAGGAGGTTCTTAGGTTCCTAAGAGAATTAGAGGTAAGCTTGCTTAGTGTTCCTTCTTAGCCAGGGTGTTAGAGAGGTTGACAGTCGATAGCTAGTGTTGCTAGTGTATTCAGTAGTTTGGAAGGTAGACGGATGATATACTCCGGATACATAGTAAGTCTTCCTAATCATATTATTTTCAATACCTGTTGTTGCATTTGTACTCTATATTCATTCTGTTGTTAGGAAGATATTAATAAGAAAGGTCTATTTCTCCTAAGTTTATTAAGAGGGTCAATAGCACTCGATCGTCAGTTGTTAGGAGTTGAAGGTTAGGAATAGGTTAGGCAATATAGACATAAGGTCTTTCTAATAGTGTATTAATCCTAATCCCTCTAGTTAAAGAAGGTATCGCTTAGATAAGAATTGTACTGAAAGGAAAGAGCTCAACCTAAGCAAGCAGTTGACTTTGCTAATCCAACTAGCAAGTGTATTGATAGTGTTGTACTCTATTAGGAAGAGTTAGGAATTTGAATCACTGAGTAGATATAGTTGTATCTAATAGAGAACGTATAGATAGGCTCAGATAGCTCAGTTGGCAGAGCATTGGAAGATGAAATCGACGTCCGCAGGTTCAACGTTCTTACAGGCTCTAAGAAAGTTAGGTAATCGTTTAGATTATATTAAATAATCCAGTTAAAGCAAAGAATTAGAGAAGTAAGATCGCGGAGAGCGCAACAGTTGCCTGTTGTTCTATTGCTATCGGATCTTCTTCCCTACCCAGCTATCCAGGGCGTCATTTATCTGCTTCTAGTTGCAAGGTGTTCTTAACAGTCTCTTCTACTGTTCCAAGAGACAAGCTCTTGCCTCTTACTCCCTGACCCAAAGCAGGTAGGAGTGCCCAACCTTGCGGCTCCCTTTTGCTGTTCTACTGTTATCGGATCTTCTTCTGTTTCCGAGCAGGGTATGTAGCTGGATGATGAGTAGCTGTATGTATAGCATGTAGAGATGTATCATAGAGATGTATGGGAAGCAACAAGCATGTATAGGTAATGTAATTAAGATGTACCAAGCAGCATGTGGGGTGGATGCTGAGGGAGACCAGCCGTGAGGAAACTGTGGGACCAAGTCATATCTAATCGATACCTGCTTCTAGTTACGAGGTAATGTAATTGCTTCGACACCTCAACGTCTTAGTCTCAAGCTACGAACTGTAAAATCAATTACTTTGTGGCCTAATCCCTTCGATTCGAGGTAACCGCCAGGTTATAGAACTTTTGCATATAAGGCCGGCAACCTTTTTTGAAAACCGGAGGTCAGCTCTACATGGGATTTTAGAAAATGAACTTTCGTCGCTATACGAAATGAACTTTTTCTCAAAAATCAGGCCTGAAATCCGGTCCTCACCGTGGAGAAACCCAAAAATTTCTTGTTCAGATTTCGGCTACGGGAAAATTCATAAACCCAAATTTCCCTTGTATAGCTCCATTCCCTTTTTTCAAAAAGTAGGATCCCCTTATATGCAAAAACAATAAAATTCATTACTTCTGTGAGGCTCTGAAGGTTAATGCGAGCTACAGTCTTGTATTCAGGGATGTAGCTAAAGCAAGCAGTCTTTTCGAAGGTGAAAGCTAGCTTGCTGGTTATTGAAGCTTCATTTCATTACCTGTTTAGTTGTTTAAGAGACTTCTTCGTAGGTTTCCGTTGGGATAGCAAGTAGAGAACAGATTGAATTCCTAAGCTATCTCCCAAGGTAAGTTCTTAGCAACCCTAAAGGGCTGCCATCTTGTGCTTTGAAGGCTTTTTTCCAGTAAAGCAAGGCAAGAGCTTGTCTCTTGTATGGAAATTTTCTGATCTATTCTAACTGGTGTAGCTGTGGAGTATTCGATTCTGATTCGAGATTCTATTTGTTTTTAGGTAAGGAAGGGATTTCGAGTGGAGAGTCTATACCTTCTGGCTGGAGCTTGTAAGTTGGCATATCAGATATCTATGAATGTGGATTCTTAGTTCCTATTCCCCTAGACCTAGTTTTCTTCTTGCTGCTTCTTGTTCTGATACTGACATCTTGCTTTTCTTTTGAGTAAGTTAGCTTCTTGTATTGGACTCTTTTGGTTAAGAGCTAGGCTTTGAGGACTTCTTATCTTATTTCTTATTTGTTTGAGAAGCTAGAGACCTTGGTTAAGAGCTATACCTATAACTTCTAATATTACATATTACCTTGATTGATAAATAATAGGAGAAAGAAGTTAGGTAATGAAATTGGCAATGCTTTAGTATTGTAGTTCCTAGGCTTCTGTAGTATTGGGGGCTACCGCACCTAAACTATAGTACTTGTTGTTTGTATTAGTTTCTTTCCTTGAGTTGTTAGAGGTGCAAGGGTTTCTTGCTTACCAGTTCTAGTTGTCTAGTTGCAAGGAGACGATCCCCTTGTTATCTTAGGTCTTAGATCTCTTATTTATAATACCTCAAAACTCTGAGATAAGCGCTGGGCAGGCTCACTCAGGTTTTCTGGCAGGTAATGCAATTACAACCAGTTTCCTGGTGATGAATCAGGGTTTGTTGCCCCGGAGTTCTTTTTCTTTTGTAAACTGGCTCTTTTATCAATTCATTTAGTCAAAAATGACCCTTCTGTTGATCGGAGGTCTATAACCTTAAGGTATATACCTCGATGTTAGCAGGGGTAGTTCGAAAGGTAGGGAGGTGTTCCTTCTGTTGTTAGCAAGTAAACTTGCCTTAATCGCGTCGATTGGGTTGGATGTAATGGAGGTAAGCTTGCTTATTGATGTTAGCAGGCGTTCCCTTTGTTTTCCTACTCGCTCTAGTCAGTTGTGCAGGAGATTGAGGAGAAGGTTTGATGCGAGTCTTCTTCTGTTTCCAAAGCAGGTGGGATTGCTCTGAAGCCGGTTTCG
>JAYMTK010001223.1:0-17166 GCA_036897405.1 Pelargonium myrrhifolium | reverse complement strand
AGCTTCGCTCCATCTGAGTCATCCTTACACATAGACAAGACAAACAATCCTAGTGTGCTTGATTTGACCCTAGTCAAAACAGGCGCATCACATATTTTTGTTTATGAAAATTATATATACATTTTTTATAAGTTGATATACTCTGTAATACATTTTACTATCACATTTATATTATTGAGATATAACAAATATTTTTATAGCTTTGTAAAAATTTTTATAAAATAGAGATTAAAAAAATTAATTTTTTATTTATTTATTTAAAAGAAATGAAAAATATTTTCTTTAGAGCATCTCCAATGGAAGGTGCTAAGAGAGGCTCTAAGAGGCTTAGCACCTTTTGAATAGGTGCTGAGCATTGGAGTAGTAGGTGCTAAGTAGGAGATGCTAAGGATGAGATGCTAAGCTCAGAACTCAATGCTAAACTCTTTTTGTCTCATATTCTCTCTCCAATTAGCATTTAGGGGTAATTGCACAAGAACCCCCTGTAATTTACACGTTTTGCACATGAATACCCTGAAGTTTTATTTTCAGTTTCAACTACCATGTACTATGTCGGGGGGTCTCTACGCAAACGCGAGTTTGTTGATTTTTGGTTGTTTTTTGTTGATTTTTGGTTGTTTCAACTACCATGTACCCTAAAGTAGATTTCTCACTTTCAACTACCTCTCAAACGCGAGTTTGTTGATTTTTGGTTGTTTTTTGTTGACTTTGGGTTTGATTTTGGTTGATTTTAGGTCATGTGCATGACACGTGATCAAAAATGAAATATTACGTTAAAAATGAAATATTCTGTGACGAAGATGCCTCTTCATCAAAAAATGGCATAGTACATGGTAGCCAAAAGTTAAAAAAAAAAAGTTTAGCGTATACATGTGCAAAATATGTAAAGTACAGAGTATTCATGTGTAATTACCCTTAAAAATAACTCAATAGGAGTGGCACAGTTGATTAACACATGTTGCGTGAGTGAGAAGAGATCTTGACTTCGACCCCTACTCAACACACATTTGGAGAGAGGTGAAATCCTTAACATGTGAACAAATCTCGAGCGAGAATTAGTCCTGTGTGATTAAACGGCTTAAAAGTGTTAACCGTCAAAATGGGTCCGCTTTGGAACCCCATAGTTTAGACAAAAAAAAAAAACGTAAAAATAAGCAATGACGCATACCTTACCTTAACCACTTCAATATTACTCTCTTGGGAACAAGAATGACTTTGCGTATATCTACATTTTCATTAACACTATTTACTATATAACTAAAAAGATTATCGGCTTAAGACGAATGATGCTACTAAAATATTCAAATTCAATCAATGTGAAGTCGATGCTCATCCTCAACTTCTTAGGTAGCCTCCTCAAGGAAGGGCGTCGCAAAGTTTTTTATTCGATATCGCACTGCATCACATGCTCATGTCACAACGAGATGCCCTACTTTAACTCTTTGAGGCAACTTTTTTAATGAGTTGGGACAAGATTGTGCATCGCAGCGCAGACTCGCGCCACAACGCCTTACCTTGCTCCATCATGTTGAGATTTTTCTCGCTTTCATCTCATAGCGAGTGGATTTTCAATCATATTAACTTATTTCATTAATAAGTATAATTCACAAGGCTTTTATAATAGTATTAAATTAATTTTAGTTGATAATTAATGACTAATTTGACTTGCTCTAGTTCAAAACTTTTAAGTGAAATTTTTTCCTTACAAAAAAGTAAAATCATAGTATCATTCAATAAATAAATATAAGAAGAAAAAAAAATCATCGCATAAATATGAGTATATGACTTACGAGCAGCAATTTGTCAAAATACAACACCTTTTTTTTTGTGACATAACATCTACTAATTATTGAGGAATTCACGGGATAGTTTTCGATTTTTGGATTTTATGAAAGAAAATCATTGGTCGTATGTAGTTTCCGTTAAATACAGCAAAAAAAGAAGGAAAATATAATTCAAAAATGTAGTATCAGCAACAGCAAGCTAAGGTACTAAATTCAGTCCAAGAAGACACCAAAAATCTTGCAAGAGTCAAAACAAAAGCAAAGCCACTGTACATTTCCAATCTTTTCTTCATTTTTCGTTTGTAAACAAAACGTTCACATTCACAAAACCCGAGAAAAGTTGCAGATTCTCATATACTCCAGCTATTAATACTTTCCATCTTCTTGCTTCTCTCTCTCTCTCTCTCTCAAGAAAGTTGCACAAAAACCCCAAAAGAGCCCTCTTTTCTCCACAACTCCCTTCCCATCCATGGATTCTTAAATGGGTATTTGCTGTTTCTCCTTAGAGGGTTTCTGGTTCTGTGTATTTTCCTGGTTATTTATTGTGGGTAGTTGGAGAGAGAGCTTGTGGTTGAAAATGGAGGATTTGGGTTGTTGAAAGGTTTTTGCTTTCTGGGTAGTGCTTGAGCTGTGCTGGTGGGGTGTTTGTTTGCTGAGAATTGATTTTCCTCCCCAAATGGAGAGGCTTTATTTGGTACATTTAATGTTGGTGCTTGGTTTGGGGATGCTTGTGGCCATTTCTTGTCAGGATGATTCAGATGATGATATTACAGCTGTGTACATTGTCACTCTTAAACAATCTCCTCCTCTTGCTGCTCATCACTTTGATGCTTCTGAGGAGAGCTACAATGGTGAGCTGAAAAGGGGCAGTAATGGCTCTGGTGCTCATGGGAAATCGACTACACTTCACAAGCACAGGTTTTTTTGTTTTCCTTCTCTTTTTGCTTATTGTGCACAATGAACATAGATTTGTTGTTTTCTTGCATGTTCTCCATATCTTTCTGGGTATTGGGTATCAGCAACCAAGCAATTTCAGTTGTGACTTTCTGCTTTTTTTGTACAAGTAGTTACTGAATTGTGTCATGGGGCCCTATCTTTTCTTCAGATTTGTGGGGTTTCCATGGAAGGTTTGCTTCTTGGAGACTTGTATGTGTCAAGCTGGTTTTGTGGGGTTTATGAAGAAAGGACTATTTGTTGTCTTACTTTCCACTCCCTTTCACATGCTCATTTGTATGGAATACTGAGCACTTGGTTGCACTTAGAACAAGTATTGTATAATTATATGCCCATAATTCAACTGACACAGTGATTAACAATGTCTATATACTTTGTATGAAAAGTTGAGAGCTTGGTTGCGTTTACGTCAAGTTTTATGTAATTATTTGTCCATAATCTCAGTAAAACGGATGATTTACGCCTATGCTCCTTTCTTTCTATTTTGTTCCTTTTCAAGATTTTTTCACAATTGGGATTTTGATAATGTCCTTTTTTAGAAGTAACTAATTATATCTTTGAATGCATTCTTTTAGGGTTAGAAATATTACGAGATCTGATCCGAGGTATCGTTCTTATATTGCTCGAGTTCATGATTCATTGTTGAGAAGGGCATTAAGGGGAGAGAAGTATCTAAAGCTGTACAGCTACCACTACTTGATTAATGGATTTTCTGTGTTTGTTACTCCACAGCAGGTAAGTTGTCCGTCAAATTTCCTCTTCATCAATACCGTTGTCATTCACTGTATTGTGCATAGGATGGTATATATTCGATCACTAATATTTCAAAAAAATCTCTGGTATTGCTCAGCAGAACAAAAGTTCTACATATACGTGCTAGTCTTATATTTTTCGAAGCTTATAGTACTCTGTGGTTATTTTTTGAATTATTGTTCCTACTCAAAAAGTACACATACCTATTTGAAGTTGTTAATGTTGTAATGTTGGTGACTTCTTAAGGCGGAGAAACTCTCAAGGAGGAGAGAAGTGGCAAATGTGGTTTTGGATTTTTCTGTTAGAACTGCGACCACCCATACTCCACAGTTCATGGGGTTAACAGAAGGAGCATGGGTCCAACAAGGCGGATACGCATCTGCTGGCGAGGGAGTCGTGATTGGGTTTGTTGATACTGGGATTGATCCAACTCACCCCAGCTTTGCTGATGATATATCTGAAAATGCTTATCCAGTCCCAGCACATTTTTCTGGCATTTGTGAGGTTACTCGAGATTTCCCATCCGGTTCATGCAATAGGAAGCTTATTGGGGCTCGCCATTTTGCAGCATCTGCTATAACCAGAGGAATTTTCAATTCATCTCAGGACTATGCTTCACCTTTTGATGGTGATGGCCATGGCACGTGAGTATCTTACGACGTTTTCTGATATAAGAATAAAAAAGATCTAGAGAATACCCTGCTCGTATAAATTGTTAGAAGAAAAGGTGGTAAAGGAAAAGCTTTATATGGCTTGTTAACATAATTACGCAAGTTTATTTTGGCTTGGTTGAGTCCCTGTAATGGAGTTTTTTGTGCTGCTCTCATCACAATTACTTAAGCTTACCTATCCATTATGATCACCTTAAAGTTGCATATCTATCTAATGGTTTACACAAATTATTGGAGCTATAGCATGATATTCTTGTCCTACTATCTTTGTTTCTCTGTAAAATAGATAATGACCCATATTTTTCATTGATCATAATTCATAATCGATTATTTACAGTGAATTATTTCTTGTCCTTATAAATTGTAATGCCGCTCTTCAGTGGAATGGTTTAGTCTCTCTTTTTTGTCTCCCCATTCCTCTTCGCTCTTAGTGCTTGGATCCAAACCCAACTCGCGTTTTTGTGAGTTCGCTTCAACTCAAATGGCTCACACCCCCCAGTCATTTTTTGGGTCGGTTTCTTGGAATAGGTCGGATGCGGATTGGGCAACCTCACCTTTTCTATGGAAAACTTGAAATCTGACCTATCTGGGGTTAGGTATTGTCAGCCCAAACATGAAAAAACCCAACCCGAAATCCGAATTGCCAGCATGCTGTGCAAAATAAATTACATTTTCAAGCAATTATTATGCTATGCTTGATACCGAAATTTATTCCTTTCTTCAAAAGGCATCTGATTGATCTACTCTCTATATGCACAGGCACACGGCTTCTGTTGCAGCAGGAAACCATGGGATTCCAGTGGTAGTTGCTGGGCATAACTTTGGAAATGCAAGTGGGATGGCTCCTCGTTCGCAGTAAGTACTGTAAAAGTATGGATTTCAATGTTAGTTAAGAGTGCTGACTATACTATCGGGCATATGCTGCCACTGAAAGTATCAACCGTAGAGCTCACAAGAGTAATTATAACAAGTACCTAAAGGAGTTCATTTTAGTTGCCTTGAATCTATAATGAGAATAAAAATAGGGATTATGAAGAGGATTTAAATAGGATTAGTGCACTGTGGTTGAATTAAAGGGGGGCATTTGAGAGTTCTTTGTGGCAAAATAATGCCTTTAAAGTTGGAAGGAAAGCGTTATAGGGTGGCTATGGAACTAGCTATGCAAGATGATTCCAAAGAGGCTGCAAGGTCGTAAGATGAAATGTTTAACTGGATTTGTGGTAACACTAGGAATGAGACTACTCAAGTAAGAGTTGCGGCTGCGTCAATTGCAGATATGCTAGAAAACTATTAAGGTGGTTTGGACATGTGGAGGGTAGGGAGATTCGTGACCCGTGAGAAAAGGTAAGAGAATTCAGTAAGCAGAAACTAAAAGGTGTAGGCAAATTTAGTAGTCGGGGAAGATATGATAGCGCTTGGCTGAACAAGAGGAGATATGCTGTAAGATTCTTGTAACTGACCCCGACATTGTTTGGGAATGGCTTGGTGGTGGTGGCAATACTATTTTTTTCCTGTTTATTTTTAAAGAAAATGTGATGGGTTTTCTTCTCCCAACAGATTTTCTTGTCAAACAATACATGTAGATGAATATATCTATTTGCAGTTACGCGTTCATGTACTAAATGGTGATTGTTTCCAGCATTGCAGTTTACAAGGCGTTATACAAAAGCTTTGGAGGCTTTGCTGCAGATGTTGTTGCGGCAATAGACCAGGTACGGATGTCGGTTTGTTTCTGTAAACCACAATAGCACTTAATGGTTCTTTTGTGAACTGTACCATTTACTTAGGTTTTGACGGATTATATGATCTTTTTTTGGGTGGGAGTGGGGGGAGGTGTTGGCAACTTGGCATCTATTTTTGAGTTATGAGGGCCCAAATTTCAAGGCTCCTTTTTCATTTTGTTCCATTTCAACAATGCATTTTATCGCCATCGTTTTGGGGTTCTTTATATTCTTTCTGTGTAACTTTTGAAATTTACCCGTTTTCTTCCATTCATTTAACAACTTTATTGTACTTTGTCTGTCACTCGTCATCTGCAGGCGGCTCAGGACGGGGTAGACATAATAAGCTTATCAATCACTCCCAACAGGAGGCCTCCTGGTATTGCAACGTTCTTTAATCCAATTGACATGGCCTTGCTATCAGCTGTAAAGGCGGGCATTTTTGTGGTGCAAGCGGCAGGCAATACCGGACCAGCCCCTAAGAGCATGTCATCCTTTAGTCCGTGGATTTTTACTGTTGGTGCCGCCTCTCACGACAGAGTTTACAGTAATTCTATTGTCCTTGGCAACAATGTCAGTATTCCGGGAGTGGGACTAGCACGTAAGTTTGTCATTTATAATCATAGTTCTGAATCTTGTAGTGACAATGGTAATCATGATTCATGAACGGGAATGTGATTCTCATGACCAAAAAGCCCTTATTCCCATTCCGATTCTTGCACAAAAATTCTTATCCAAACGCATAAGAAAACTAGGAGTAACGAACACGCATTAGGGCAAGTGGCTTAAGGTGCTTGACCCACTTGATGTCTCGGGTTCGAGACTCCGTGTTGGTACGCTTGCATTTACTGATTCTACTTTGCCTTTTCTTCAGCGGGAACAGATAACAATACAATGTACACACTGATATCAGCAATTCACGCTCTGAACAACGACACATCAGTCACCAGTGATATGTATGTGGGCGAATGCCAAGACTCCCGTAGCTTCAATCAGGACATGGTCGAAGGGAAACTCTTGATTTGCAGCTATTCGATCCGTTACGTGCTCGGGCTCTCCACGGTTAAAAAAGCTATAGAAACAGCTGCAAACCTTAGTGCATGCGGTGTCGTGTTCTGCATGGATCCCTTCATTATTGGTTTCCAACTTAATCCAATTCCAATGAAAATGGCCGGCATCATAATCTCATCCTCAGACGACTCCAAGGTATTGGTCTTCACGAATCCATGCTCATACTTCACTTTCTTGATTTATTTTATTAATTTCTTGTTTTTTGGCAGGTTTTACTTAAATACTACAATTCATCTCTGGAAATAGAAGAAGTTACAAAGAAAATAACCAGATTTGGGGCCGTTGCGAGCATTGCAGGTGGACTAAATGCGAACTTCAGTTCTTCTGCTCCTAAGATTATGTATTACTCTGCTAGAGGACCCGACCCAGAAGATAGTGCTCTTGATGATGCGGACGTAATGAAACCCAACGTGGTAGCGCCTGGGAATTCCATATGGGCTGCTTGGAGTTCTCTTGGCAGCGACTCTGTTGAATTCCAAGGTATAAATACTCGTTTTTAGCAATTTTTACCATACAATACACGATGCAAATTTTAAGCTGCATATATTGACCGTTCAGGTGAAAGCTTTGCAATGATGTCGGGAACCAGCATGGCTGCTCCTCATGTAGCCGGTCTTGCTGCATTAATTAAGCAAAAGTTTCCCGGGTTCAGTCCCTCAGCTATTGGATCTGCACTATCCACAACAGCCTCTCTGTACGATAAGAATGGCGGGCCAATCATGGCTCAGCGCGCTTACGCTAACCCCGATCTAAATCAGTCTCCAGCAACGCCCTTTGACATGGGCAGCGGCTTTGTAAATGCAACTGCAGCATTGGACCCGGGTCTAATCTTCGATTCCAGTGAGTCAATCCATTTCATGCATTTGTGTAATTTTGTACGGGTTTTCAAGTTGGTGCTTTTCTTTGACTTTTGTAGTTTCTTGTTGAAGGTTATGATGACTATATGGCATTTCTTTGTGGCATCAATGGATCGGCCCCTGTGGTTTTGAACTACACGGGTCAAAACTGCTGGATTTACAAATCTGTCATCAATGGCTCGGACCTGAACTTGCCTTCGGTCACAATAGCACGATTGGAGCAGTACAAAACCGTCCAAAGATCAGTACTCAACATCGCCGGAAATGAAACATACAGCGTTGGTTGGAGCGCTCCATATGGGGTTTCCGTGAAGGTGTCTCCCACGCATTTCTACCTTGGCAGCGGAGAGAAACAGACGCTGAACATAAGTTTCAGCACGACAACGAACAGCTCTGCTGCGAGCTATGGAAGGATTGGGCTTTTTGGAAACCGAGGTCACATTGTTAACATTCCGATGTCCGTCATTGTCAAGATTGCAGGAAGTAATAACACTAACACGTGATCCTCTGGAAGTCTCAGGTTCGAGTATCGGTTGTTAAAAAAACACAGTTGAGAATCAAGACATAGCTAGGTGACCTTGAACTCTTCCTCTTTTTTTCCTCAAGTTCTCATGTTCATTCTCTGTTCTTGTTTTGGCTTGCAAGATCTGTGTTAACCTATTTTTTCATTCATTTTCTTGTAAATGTTGAAAATGCTTGTGCTTTGTATTGTAGATACAATGAGTAATATATATGATTGTTAACTTTGTTCTGTGCTTGTAGTAACTTGAGTGTTGATTTTGGGTTCATGGTACTTCAGTTTAGTTGACAAAAAAATATTTTGGGTTAACTGTATATTTGGTAACCAAATTTATGCGCGAAATCAAATCTTTTATTCTACTAGAGTTAGTACTACACTTTTATTTTCTACCAAATCTGGTACTCATCGTCAATTTTTCCCAACGGAACTATTAATTTACTGACGTGGAAATTAAAAATACAAAACACAAAAAAAATCTGGTACCCTCCACGTCATCAAGTTAACGATTCCGTTAGCGAGAATTGATAGTAGGTACCGAATTTGGTAGGAAATAGAAATGTAGATACTAACTCTGGTAGAATAAAAGATCAAATATCATTATACTCATTCAACAAATTCTGTCAACATTGTTGTAAGAAAAAATACCTAGCTTCTTTGAAGTTTTGAGAACCTCACAATCAATACCTTAAGAATTGGATTAAATTGTTTCGTTATGCTTTAAGAATAAATTGGAACAAACATGAGTACGAGGACTAACTTTAAATTGGAACAAACTAAAGTTACAAGAACTACTTTGGAACATTATCTTCAAATAAATTATAAACTAAAAAAAAAAATTGAATATAATGTATAGATCTCAATGCCCTTGTTCGAGTCTCGTTGCTTTTCCACATCCTTGAACCCGTTTTGCCTTGCGAACCACGCTAGGAGTCAATCTTTGTTTCATTATTTTAAAAGTTGTGATTTTAGATATAACAATCTTGCTCCTTATGAAGGGTGGAAATGGCACATCCAAGAGGACTCATTAAAAATCGTTCTCCAAGGGAACCTGAAAAATGACATTAATTAGATAAAATTAAATTTTTTAAAGTGAATTGATAATAAAAATTCATTCCAAAGAACGAGTCACTTTTCACTCCACGTCATAAGAAATTACATAAACAATAACAATATAAAATACCATTTCAATGCGATGAGCCACCTCTTGTGCTTCTATATTTCCCATGCCACCCATTT
Organism: Pelargonium myrrhifolium; assembly: GCA_036897405.1. Classification (NCBI taxonomy): domain Eukaryota; kingdom Viridiplantae; phylum Streptophyta; class Magnoliopsida; order Geraniales; family Geraniaceae; genus Pelargonium; species Pelargonium myrrhifolium. The sequence goes on along the minus strand of JAYMTK010001223.1, from coordinate 7,599 downwards.
TCATGACGATTATATAAGATATCGTTGGTAAACTCAATCTCGACAAATTTTTCGTGTCGTCCTCCATTGCACAATTTTAAAGGATTTTATTTCTCGTCTTTGATGTTGAGGAAGACGAAAGTGAGATGTATTTATAGAAAAATTCGACCACCATTAACAAGGGAACTTTTTATATATTCACGAAAAACACGTGCATAAAAAAGTTATTTTATATAATTTTAAAGTCAAATAAAACGTGTGTACAAGGCATCAATATTTTATAAAAATAAATCGGGTAAATATAATCTGTAATGATGTTTTGATTGTTTTACTAATTAAGCACGATGTATATTTGTGTATAATATAACTACTTTTTTGAGCGAAAAGGAAATAATGTATTACATACTCTTTTCGTTATAGAACAAAATCTTCATTTGACATTGTAAAAAAAAAAAAAAAAAAATCATGCAAAATTCACCTATCAAAAAAATAAAAAAAGGATAACTATGAATTTTGTATCATCACATAAATATTTAATTTTTGAAAGTGCGTACGTGAAATTAAAAAATAATTCTATTTCCTTAAAAAATTGAAGTATTAAAAAACCACGGTAATTCAAATTCTGTGGCCCTCCATGAATTTTGAATTATCATAATTTTTGAATATTTCAATTTCTGAAGATTAAAATAATAATATTTCAATCATATTTTGTAAAATGGGTGAGAATAAATATATGAATAGTGGCCCATCAACTGAACCCAATTAATCGGAAGGCCCATGAAACTTGTGGCCCATCAACTGAACCCAATTGTTTAGTGCTGATAGTGGCTGTGGCTGTGGAAATAAGGAGCTGGAAAAATCATAAACCCACAGCGAAGAAAATCGATAAGATTTGTTCTCTTCTTCTTCTTTGTCAATGGCTATGGCCATTTCTCGTTTACAGGTCTCTTTATTCTCCAAAACCTCGCTTCCCTGCCAGAGGACTGTCCTTAGGTGCTTCGAGTTTCGCTTACCATTCTCTTCCTCTGCTCTTTGTACTGATAAGCCTCGCTCGAAGAAGTGGAAGCACCCAGTGGTTTCAGTGCTGGAGCTTGGTGGAGTCAAGCTTGAGAGAAATGGTGTCTTACCCGCTTCATTGATTTCTATTTTATCTTCTGGGTTGCTTTTGTTCTTCAACATTTCTTCATCCTTGTATTGGGATCTTTGCACTGTGTGTGTTTTGGCTTTTGGACTTGTGTTGTGGAATTGAAGTTATTTACTGTTGTATACCAAAGTCTATCTTGTAAGGTTTCAATTTGTGCATAGTGCTTGCATTTCAGCTAGTATGGGGGCTCAATTTTTGAAAGTTTGTTTGATTGTGCATAATTGGAATATGTGTATATTGTCTTTGTTTTGGCATTTTTGATGTGTTTTAGGATTGTCCTTTATGTGTATGGTAATGTATTTTTTGGCTAAAGTTAGTGGTCCAATTTATAATCTTTATTTTTGTGTCTATGGTCTCATCTTCATTGCCTTAGTTAGATGCATAGGTAATATTCATAAGTGAGTACTTGATGCTTTAGGTTATCGAGTGTTTCTAATACATTGAAAGGTCCGATTTTTTCAATGCATAGATGTGTTGTTCTGGACAGTGAGATTATGCCTTCTTGAAATATTGTAATTATTTTGACATATGAAATGGTCCATCTTGTGCTGTTGTGTGTGTTGAAACTATAAAGTTCCATATTTTACTAGTTTATGCCCCTTCGAATCTTATGCATTTATGATTTATAGGTTCGAACAAGTCTGCAATTGTGAAGTTGATGTAATGATGCCTTCTCCTCCTCTAATTTCCATAGTTTTCTTTGGTGAAGTGATCGCAATACTTGCTAAGATTTATTGGTTTAGTGGGTGCCTTTCTATTGAAATTTATGAATTGCAGGTGGTATTTTTTTGTTGTTGTTGATATTAATAATCTATTAATTGATTCCATAATTAGCAAAATAAGAATGTATTGATCAGCTTTTTCAGTTTTTTTTTTTCCTTCTCGATTCATATTTTTTTTTATGATGATGTTTGTAGATGTGGTGAAGGATGACCCTACAAACAATGTCCCGGATACAATTTTTTCAAAACTTGGAATGCAACTTCACAAGAGGGATCAACACCCACTTGGAATACTGAAGAATGCAATACATGAATATTTTGATGCTAACTATTCAAACAAGTTTGATAAGTTTGATGATCTTTGCCCTCTTGTTTCTGTAAAAGAGGTATAGCTTCAAACTAATTCTCTAGTAGTTGAAAACTCATAATGCATTGCTATCTTTTTCCAGTTTTGCTCATATGTATGTGTTTTGTTATGTTAACACAGCCCTCCAAATAACATTACAAGGATAATTATCTTGTGAGTCTGAACATGCAATGTGAAGCTTGTGGAATAGACTATTTCTACTTGACTTGTCAATAATCTATTTAGTGAAGCTCAATAACATTAATCTCTTAAGAATGTCATGAATGCCTTTTTCTTACTGTAAATAGAATTGGTGAAGTGGTTCTATGTTATTTGAAATGAGACATTAAGACTAGATATGAAAACGTGGTTTGAGATTTTTGCTCACCTGCTTTAAGAAACAGCCATAACATAGGTGAGGGGAGATTCATTGTCAGTGGAATACGTTATGAGGACAACAGGGAGTACCAACAAGATGTCCTACATAGATCAGAATAGAGAACAAAGATACCTGCAATGTTCTATGCCGTCCAATTTTCGGGGCTTAATTTAATAGTAGATATCTATATATGCCTTCTATTCACATACCGAGTTTTGTGCTATAAAAAACTAATTTTCAATGTAGGAATATCACTGATATAATTCTGGAGAGTGACAACAGCCAATTCAATTCTTGCAGAATTTCGATGATGTCTTGGTTCCTGCCGATCATGTTAGCCGGAGCTATAATGACACATACTATGTTGACTCTCAAACTGTGTTGAGATGTCATACAAGTGCTCATCAGGCAGAGTTGTTAAGGAGAGGACACACTCAGTTCCTTGTAACAGGAGATGTTTATCGTAGAGATTCTATCGACTCAACTCATTACCCTGTATTCCATCAGGTTGTTTGTCTCTTACTTTCTGTCATTGTTTCTGTATTGGCTGACATTTTAAGATTCTATTTGTCTAAGGAATTAATATCCTACTTGGCAGATGGAAGGGGTCCGTGTTTTTTCTCCAGGTGATTGGGAGTCATCTGGCCTGGATGGAACATCTTATGCAGCTGAGGATTTGAAGAAATGTCTTGAGGGTCTGGCACGCCACTTATTTGGTAAATTCTAGTTAAAAACTTTCTTTAGCAAATGCACATGCCGAGATGATACAAAGATTTAGTATATTTTACAATCTTGAATTTGAAGAGAATTGTGGGGAAAAATAAAGAATGGATGCAAGGGGAAAATCAGTTCAACTTAGAAAAAACAGTTGATTTGTTCTCTTTTGTTTTCTTTGTTGCTTTTCTTCTAAAATAAGAACCTCGAAATAGTCTTACTGCAGCATAAGTTTTGGACTTCTTTCAAAGTTATAGTAACTTACGCGGTGCTTGATTGAGTAAGTGTGCTTTGCTTTTGGGATTATATTAAACAAAATATGTTGAATTTGTCAGGTGCTGTTGAGATGCGTTGGATTGATACATATTTCCCTTTTACCAACCCATCATTTGAACTTGAGATATATTTTAAGGTATGATGTGGATAACTGAATTATATATGAAGCATTGCAATGATCCTTTAACCTAAATTACATATGCGGAAATCCTTTTCTTTGCCCTTATTTCATTTTATGCCATTTAGCTTCCTGGTTGTTAATCAGAAGGCTCTTTTACCATGTGTTATAAAATACGACAAGACTTGAAAATGAATGGAAAATAAAATTTAACTTTTGTTCTGTCTAAGAGAGATCATTTTTTTTGTTTTTTTTTTTTTAAAACCAATGTTGTAATCTATATAAATTATACTACTGCTATGGGTAAATTATAGTATAATTTATACTAAGAAAATAAAGTAACTTGATTCTGTTGGTCATAATATTAGATACTATCATTAATGGAGGTAGCTCTTGTACCAGATTTTGTTTTTAGGATAACTTGGTCAAACAAATTCAATGTGAAGACTTTGTAGAGTCTTATTTGCATCCAACACCATTTAGAAATTAGAACAATAAAAAAGAAGTTCATAAGCGTTTCAATTATTTTATGGTAGTTGTTTCTCTATTCTTTAGTTATGCATTGATCATTATTTTTGTGAGATCAGTATTCTTAAAACAAATAAGAAAACAGGAGATATTTGTCGAGATATTCATTTAGCTTTTGTCTTCTCTTCTTGTGTCCTGTAAAGTGAGTCTTATCAAAAGAGTTGGACTTCATGTTTAGCGAGTTGTTGCACAGCCTATCCACATGGCTTGTTGCAGAAAATCAAGGCATTAGTACGATTTGACTAACTATTCAGTGACCCAATAATGCATAAACTTAAGGGTTGAAGTCCATGGAAAGAACTGAACCACTTAAAAACTGAGCATTAGAAGACTATTTCATCAGTCCAAGTATTAATAGGGACTACGCTATTTATTCTTATTTTTATGATATGCAAAACGCGGTTGGCTGAATCAGTATTTGAATGGTTTGCATGCTAAGCTTTATTCTTGGAAGTTGGAAATATTTTGGTGTACGATACTGGACTACTAGAAAGAGATATGTTCTAAAAAAGCTTTTTAGTAACTTAGTATGTCGCTGGTCTGCACTCATATTACTGATGAACCGGTGTTGAAATACTTTTCAGGAGAACTGGTTGGAGGTTTTGGGATGTGGAGTGACTGAGCAAGAAATTTTGAAGAGGAGTGGTAAAGTGGATAATGTTGCTTGGGCTTTTGGACTTGGATTAGAGCGGCTGGCTATGGTTCTGTTCGACATACCAGATATTCGGCTTTTCTGGTCAGATGATAAGCGCTTTACCTCCCAGGTATTCGTCGTGTTTAACAATGTTGTTTCATTGGTTCCTCCTCCCATGTGCACTTCAACTTTTAAAATTATTGACTTTTGTGTTAGTACCTAGTTAACTTTTGTTTAGTGCTCTTTGTATTCAGTTTTCCAAGGGTCAACTGGGAGTGAAATTCAAGCCGTTCTCAAAGGTATATATTTATAATTTCTTCTATGTATGGGCACACTATTTTACATACCAAAATTCAAGTATAGTATGTAATGTGTAACTTTGAGGATAAGTTTCGGATTTCTCCGCAACTATCTCTTTGATCTGTCGGAGATCCCTTTTTACACTCTTAATATTAGAGAATGATTCATATTCAATCAGGAACTTTGAACATAGAGAAAATTGAATTTCTTTTGCAGTTTCCTCCGTGTTACAAAGACATGAGTTTTTGGATTAATGAATCATTCACCGAGAACAACTTGTGCGAAGTTGTGAGAGGAATTGCCGGGGATCTTGTTGAGGAGGTATGTCTTTAGATGTTCCCGTTTAAAATATATTTGTCTCAGCTTTAAACTTGCTCGTTCATAGTTCTGTACTTATATAGAGTACTTGTACTAATTTACAGATAGTTTATTGAGTCGGGGTGCTTGTTTGTAGTCGTCTTCTTAATGTTTAACTCACGATCCATTGTTGATGGCATTTTCTGGTATTAAAAAACACGGTATTTACTACCATTATGTCATCTGATGGATTTCTTTTACGTAATTGTTCCTTAAAAGATGGAAGTTTCTCATACCGTGCAAGCTAGAGCGAAATCATGTAATTTTCCATATGAAACGAACATTTTGTTAGTAACAGGAGTCTTGGCCGATGCATAAAGTTACCTGAAGCCGGTTTTTGAATTAGTTGACGAATCTTTTCGGCTTCCAATGAGTCCATCGATCCATGCAGGTAAAATTGATAGATAATTTCACCAACAAGAAAGGAATGACCAGTCACTGCTATAGGATCGCCTACCGGTCCATGGAGCGTTCGCTTACAGACGAGGAAATTAATCAGCTTCAGGTATTCCATATATGGATCATATTTATTTTACCTCTGTGTATTTGTAATAAAACGTTATTCGGTAACACGTCTTTAATTATGTATGCGTGCAGTGGAATGTAAGAGAACAGGTCGAGAGCAAGCTGAAAGTTGTTCTGAGATGAGTATTAATTGGTCGTTTTGTTGAGATCGAAACTTACCAGTTTTCGTCTAAAGTTTGTCAGTAATAATTTGATTATTTTCCATCGAAAAACCATACCGCATTATTGGCAACTGCGAAAATGATCCTTCTGTACCCGCGTCTGCAATATACGCTGCATCAGTTTTCGTTTCGATACTAAATTTATGTTCATTTCTTTGATCAATGAATAGGAACTATTGTACATCACATCTCTTTAGAAAATACATCCCCTCCCATGAATACAACATGATGGTTTCAAGCACATCTGAATATTTTTACTGGACCAGATTGAATTGGTTTTGAACTAGATTTGATTTTGTAGAAATTAATAGATAAGAGTCTTTCTCTAATTCTATTAGATTTTCATTCACAATGTCTTCAGCTTCCTACTCATATGCTAAGTATTTGATAAAGAGTAATATGGACATCAGTTTACTGATATAACTTTATATCAGTTGCACTAATGAGGTGATGACACTTCATTTAAAATCATGGATCCGGACGGATCGCTCCACTTCCACAAATTCACTTGGGCGATTATAAGTGATTTTAAATGAAGTGGCATCACCTCATTGGCTTTATTAAGTTGCAACTGATATAACTTTACATCAGTCAACTGATATACATTTTACCGTATATATATATATGACACAAGTTATTTGTTCCTTAATAGATGACTGAATGATAAGACGCACATCTCTTTATGTGAAAGGTCGTGGTTCGAATCCTATTAGATGGAGTTGGGTGAGGTTGTGGGTTCGAATCCTATTGAATTGGATGGGGTTGGGTTTTGGGATAAATTATTGATAATACTTTTTAATGAGATAATATCCATTTAATTTTGTTATAATACACGAACAAGAGAATTCATAAGAAGATGAGTTAACAATTTTGCCTCTTCTAAAATGATAATTTTTTTTTAGTTTTAGCTTCTTCTTAGGATTTTGTCTTTTTTGAGTCATTGTAAACTTGTATTTTTATTAATGCCAACATTTTTTGACACATCATCATGTCACGTCAAATACAAAGTATACGTGTGCATGCTACATCATACAGAATCTTGCATTTCATTACTATTTGCATATTAAAGACAACCAAAACGACATCATATATGTTTTAAATGTTGTTTTAACCGTAAATGATGGAAAATGAAATAGTATGACGATGTGGCACATCCAAGCGGACTCCGTATACGATGTGTCACAAATGTTGACATGTCACGTGAAAATCGACTTTAATTTAAACGATTGAATGGACTTTATTCATAATAATAACTAAAATAAGGCAAAACATTAATTACAAACTAAACTCGAAACACATATCAGTACAGAGAGACAAAACTATTTAACCGTTAGTAAGTATACGAAGCTAACTAAATTTTTCTTAATTTTTTCAGATTATAAATAAATATATATATTGATTCTGCGGGTGATGCAT
>JAYMTK010001222.1:0-17170 GCA_036897405.1 Pelargonium myrrhifolium | reverse complement strand
TTAATGCTTATAAACATGTTTGACCGGCTTATAAGCTTAAACAAACACCCTCTTAGTCACTTTAATATTTTGCTCGCTATATTGCTTACTATTTGCTCTCAAATTGAGAGCAAACGGCAGGAAAGCAACGAGTACGATATCATTTTGGTATATGATTAATGCACGTTTAGTTGAATAATTTGCTCATTATTTGCATGTAATTTGCTCGTTACTTGCGAGCAACTTATTCGTACAATAGCATTTTAATACATTTTCTTCATGCTAAAAATTGCTCGTTGGTAGCAAGCAAATAAGCAAGCAATATTTTAGCGTCAAACTCCCGCCAACACATTGCGAGCGAGACTAGAAAGCAAAATAGTTGCCTCGCTTTTTGGTCGCTAATATTTTGCTCTCTATTTGCTAGCCATTTGCTCGCTAGTTCTGAGCAAATAATATCACTAGCGAACAATATTTTGCTTGCAAATTTATTGGGTTTTAGTAATGTATGAACAACAAATAAAAATAAGAAATTTGTCATACTACTGAGGGACTCTTCGCATAAAACCTAAGCAGTACTCTTATATATATGTTGATGCCATGTCCTAACATAAACTTCAATTTGTACGTGACATGGAAGCCCAATAAGTCGACCTACACAATATGACGTAGCTCTACATGTGAGGTTAGAGATTTGAAAGAAAGAAAAACAAACGTGAGGTTAGGATTATTGGACTATATTTGCATTTATTTATATTTTCGAAATAGAGTATATTTACGTTTTTTTTATCAGTTGAGCAACCCATAACATTCCATAGATAGATATGTGTATCGAGTCATATCCTACGACACTATATTTGCATTTAAAAAAAAAAGAAAATTACACAAAACACCTCTGAACTATACGTTTTCACAAATTGCACTCATGAAGTTTGGTTTGTTACTTTAAGCACCCCTGATCTATCCAAAGATGTTTCCATCTATGACTCCGTTTGTTGAAGGGTAAAATGACTAAATTACCCTTCATTCTCAAATATCCTTCTCTTACCCTCATTCTTCTCGCTCTTCAAGACCACCATCAGAGTTCGTCGTGGCCTTGGGTTTGCCGTTGTTGTGGGCTCACCGGCGTCTTCATTGGTGTTGTTGATTTGTGGTTGTGGTGTGTTGGTGGTGAGGATGAGAAATTGGTTGTGTTAGGAGGTGTGAATTTGGAGTTGATGTTGAACTTGAAACAACCCATTTTCTTGGTTTTGAGTTCTTGATTTGTGTTGAAGAAAAGAATGAAGTGTGTAGTTTGTTGGATGATTTCTTAATTTCAGTTGAAATTTTGTAAAATGTATGAAAATTTGTTATGAGATTTGTATAGTTTTAAGATTGATTTGCAATTTTTCGGTAAGATTATGAACTTTCCGGCAAACTTATGAGTTTTCCAGCAAAAATATGAATTTTTCGGCGATATTATGAACATTTCGGCGGAACTATGGAGATTTCGGCAAGACACTTGATTTTCCGGCGAAGTTAAGTTGGAGAAGAAGGATAAGTGAAGGTATTTTGGAGATTTCAAAAAAAAAAATGGTCATGTGTTGGGCACATGATGTGAATAGTGACATTTTCTGTCTAATACAACTGACGGAAACACCTTTAGTTAGATCAAGAGTGCTTAATGTAACAGACCAAACTTTTGTGGTGCAATTTGTGGAAACGCAAGTTCAAGAGTGTTTAGTGCAATTTCCCAAAAAAAAGAAGATAAATTTAATTTAACTTTAAAAGAAAAAATAGATTGCCGAAAATAGAAGGCTAACGGGAATGAAATAGAGAGTTTCAAAGTAAGAAACAGAATGGAGGGAAGGTCGGACGAAATTTCGGTCGCAACCAAATAGGAGAGAGCAGTCTCTGCGCCTCTGTGTATGTATGTGTATGAATGTTACTCAGGCAACCAACCAACACAACCAAATCCCAAATTCAATCATTTTTCTTTTCTCTGCATTTCACTGATATATATGATCTGATCAATTGCATATCTATAATTTTAGTTCGTAGATCGAGAAGAACAGAGCGAGAAAGGCAGAGAATTGATCGGAAGAGAAAAGGATGAACGACGCAGATGTGTCCAAGCAGATTCAGCAGATGGTTCGGTTCATCCGCCAGGAGGCCGAGGAGAAAGCTAATGAGATCTCTGTTTCTGCTGAGGAGGTCACTTTTCTCTTCTCCTACATTGCGTCAAATTCATAATTGCTTGGCTGTTTGGTTAGGGTAAAGTATTGTAGCTATGGATTTGATTGAAATTGGATTGAAGAAACGAAAGAATTGTTATAGTTTTGGTGCAAATGTAATTAACAATTGCTTATTAGATCTGTAACGAGATTTCTGTTTCTACTGAGGAGGTGACATTTCTCTTCTCCACACCTATGCTTGTATGTGTTTTGTTTGCTCCTACATTGCATCAAATTCACAATTGCTTTGCTGTTTGGTTAGGGTGAAAATATTGTAGCTATTTATTGGATTGAAGAAATGATAGAATTGCTATAGTTTTGGTGCAAATGTAATTAACAAATGCTTATTAGATAACTTGATATAACTAAGATGCTATGATCTGATTCAATTTTCAAGCAATGTCCTTAAATTCCCCAACAGATTGATGTTTATATTCTTTGGACAAAAAAATGTTTGTTTATTCTGATATGGTCAGATCTGTTGAAGCAATTCTGATTCATTTTATGTTCATGTACCAGGAGTTTAACATTGAGAAATTGCAACTAGTTGAAGCTGAAAAGAAAAAGATCAGACAAGAATTTGAGCGCAAGGCAAAGCAGGTCGAAGTGCGTAAGAAAATGTGAGTGCATAAAGTTAATCATCTTCCATTTTAGTTTTAATTGAATCCGATCCTACGTTGTTGTAGTTTATACAAATGGTTAGGGTTGCAGGTTGGTTCAGTATTATAGTTTCAGATTTACAATTCCTGATTCCAACAAAATATTGTTCCAAAAATAACAATGTCTCTTCAGTTTGAAATTTGTCTGCTGATACAATTTTCGTGCAGTGAGTACTCGATGCAGCTCAATGCATCGCGTATCAAAGTTCTCCAAGCACAAGATGACCTGGTCAATTCCATGAGAGCTTCTGCTTCTAAGGAACTCTTGAGAATTTCTGAGGATAAAAAGGGATATAGAAGCCTCCTCAAATCCTTGATTGTTCAGGTATGATGCATTAACTCATTTCTATTACAGTTTACTTCAAGTAAATACTCCTTTTGGCCAGAGCAACATTCATACCAAAAAGTCTATGTACATGTATGTGGTGTTGTTTCCCTGTGCTCTTGATTGGTTGACAGTTTAACCGAAGTCGTTTTATCTGCCTTATCTGTCTGATTTCTTTTACGTCGTATTAGACAACAAGTGACAACCATTGTGTCAGGACATTTAAGTTTCAAGTTATAATCAACTGAGTACTATGATTTATCAGTTTTAATGGTTTTGTCAAACACTTGGGTCTTGTAACTGGAAATGTGCTTTTCATTGTAGAGTTTGCTACGGCTAAAGGAGCCAGCAGTGTTGCTGCGGTGCAGAGAGGCTGACCGTAAGACTGTTGAGACTGTTTTGGATGAAGCTAAACAAGAATATGCTGATAAATCAAAACTAAAGGTCCCAAAAGTTACAATTGACACTCGCGTATATCTCCCACCGGCTCCAACTAGTGCAGATTCCCCTGAACCTTCATGGTACTCATTTCTACTTTGCCTCCTTGTGTAGTATTCTCCGAAATTAATCTTCTTTTTTCTTGCATTTACTTGGTCATCAACATTAAAATCCATGGAAAGCAGACTCTTGCTTCTCTCTCGTATTACTGAACCGGATTTGAGTACGAAACTGAATATGTGTGGCTTATATTAAATCCAAAACTTGTCTGTTAAATGAAACTTAGGACTATGTTTCATCTTTCTTTGGTGAAACATTTCTGATGATTTCAACATTTCCTATAACAAATCTGTTGATTATATAGCTTTTAGTGATTTATTCATATCCCATTTTGATTGATGGTTTAAAAAGCTCTGGTGGAGTGGTGGTTGCTTCCCAAGATGGGAAGATAGTCTGTGAGAACACATTAGATGCAAAACTTGATGTTGTTTTCCGGCAGAAGTTGCCTGAGGTATGTCTCCAGCGAGCATTGCATCATTTTGCACGTTACTATCATATCATATTAGAGCAGGGAAATTTAAGTTTTTGAATCCCTGTAATGTTTGCAGATCCGAAAACGCCTCGTTGGATCAGGAATCCTATAAGCAACCAAGGTCAGCAATCTGGAACACATCTCTACTGCACAATCCATATTTTCCAGAGAAGTTATATATCTGCATTGTTTTCTTGGCAAGAAAAATAAAGCAAAATAACAAATGTTTGTACCACTTGAACCTCTGGAGCAAGTGAGATTGTTTTGTAATCTCATTTTAGAATAATTTTGAGACATTGAAGGGAAAATTGTTTTAGCTTCACTATACATTTAAGGGTGATGCCAGATATAATATGATTTTGACAAATATAAACTGCCATATCTTCTGCCAAATTGATTACTATATATTAGCTATGAATCTTGATGATTTAATAATTTACATTCAGATTCTAACATGTTCCCAGAAACTACATTAATCTAGGAAACAGAATGCCTCCTACTCCTACCATTTTTCCCCTCTGATCCCCTCGACTTTCGACCAGATTTTTGTCGTTTTCCTCCACCAGGACCGCTGAAAATTCCGATTCTTCCAATACCTTTAGAGAGTGAGGTGAAGAAGGTTCTCCCATTTCCTGATTTACTAATCATGCCTTGCTTCATAAATGTCTGCTCCTTCTCCAGCTCACTCAGCCTCACTCTCATCCTCGAGATCTCCAGCTTCAGTTCTCGGTTCTCTCTCCTCAGTGAAGCGTAGTTGTCTCTAGGGGACATGGCTGCACTTGGGATTCCGCTGCTAATCCTCTGTGACAAGAATCCTTCTCCAGAGCTTCCCGACATGGCATTCTTGAGACGCAGCTGCTCGAAGTAGAGTACTCTCACAGCCATCTGCATCGGGATTCGATCATTCTGTGCAGCGTGATTGCAAGCTTCTTGAGAGAGCTTTTCGCAGTCTATGAACTTGCAGAGCTTCTTGGATTCATGTTCCGATAAGGTTGGATGAGCCTAAACATTAAAATGGGAGATAAGGGATAAGCTAATTAATTAAGTAGGAATGGGTTGAAATTTGAAAACAGACCTTCATCAACATTACCTTCAAATATATGTCAATTGCCCTATAAAGCCCATCATCAATGACGCGTGCATAATCTGGAAGTATCTCAATCATGGCAATGAACTTCTGTAAACTCAGATAAGGGTCGGGAGCGATTTCTGCTAGATATGCATCAATAAGCCGTCCTACTTTCAACAAAGTACTATGACCGGGAGAACCTAGGCCTTCTGATTCGTACCCACAATCTTCATTTTCTTCTTCGTCAATCCTCTGGAGGAAATTTATGAGCATCCGGTGGACAGAATCAACGTCAAATAACGAATCCCCGGTTCGAACAGATGGAATGAGCAGATCATCAAGCGAAACCATTTCCAATCTAAAAGCAATCCTTCTTTCCAGCTCTAGCCTGCAGACCATAGTAGCCTCCACCATTATAGCCATCCTCAACATCCCAAACATAAAGCTTAGTGGAATGGAAGAGCTCTTATCTGCTGGGAGTAGATTTATAAGAGTTTCCACAATTGTCCTCTGGTCGCTTTCTCCCAATCCTGAATTCGATTTCGTACCTGCTGGATTCCAAATATGGCATTTCCCGATACCTTTCAGTGATGCCTGAGCGTAATGCATCAAAGACGAAACAATGCTATCTGGTCGAACACCTATTCTTCCCATGGCGCCGATAACTCTCTGATAAAAGTCAATCCTCAGCACGGAGAGATCTTCAATCCACCACTCGACGCAAGTGCTTTTTAGCTCTGCAGATTCACTGTCACAGTCCAGCCTAGACAGACCGGACACTAACTGCTCCTTGCAAGCATTCATAGCAATGGCGTCCACGCATCTGTTCGGGATCCCCACCTCTTCTGCTATAGAAGGTAGTGTTTCACAAGCAGATAGGACTGCCACCGACTTTTCAAGACTTTGAGCCACGACTTCATTCAAATAAATCTCTGTTCGCACAATGAGGTTTTGTTCCCGGTAGTCTTCTGTCATTTCTAGGTAGTCTGCAGCACAGCGCAGCTGGGCGACATTTTCTGCCGTGATCTCAAAATTCATGCCATAGCAAAATTTCATGGCAAGTTCAAATGCATGAGACCCACCTGGCAAGTCGAGCAGCTCCAGTTTTGAAACATTAGAGTCCTTGGCTTCTGCAAGCATTTTCCGAATCTTTCCACTTCGAGATACCAGGGGAAACTTCAATAAGCCAGAACAGATATCGATCAGTTCAAAAGTTAGCCAATCGGGTAAATACCATATTGTTTTATAACAGTTGAGCCTTTTTGGATTCTTCAAGATTTAGATGAGAACAAAGTTAATAGACTATGTAACATATTAGTAATTAACAACAGCAACATTGCCAATAATTGACTCAATGATCAGAAATGTGAGAAATTCTTGAACTGTAGAATTTCAAATTACGCAGTTACCTTGTGCAGTAGAAAAGAATCTCCATCCACGGAAATTGTAATGTCCCCAGCAACGTCGGAAAAAATGCTGCACGCAGAAACAAACACTCATCAATGGCATAGAGCGAACAGATTAGAGAGTCCTATGTGATTTGGAACCACGAAAGATCTAAGGAATTAGTTTTGTTCGATTTCTTTGGGTTAACTATTCTGAAAGAATCCATATTCTAAATTTCAAAACAATGCCAATGCTACAACTCAATCATTTCAAGGCACCAACAACTGAAAATTCAGGTAAAAGCGTAATGATAGCAACAAGAACTTGAACTCATAACGAACTAAGTAATGCTTTAGGGATTAAGAAACTGTCAGAAATAGACATTCAACAGGCTCTACAATCACTGATATAGCACAAAACAGAATATGAGGTCCTACAGTATATACATTCTAGCTAGATTTAGAACTTGTAATGTAGTGGACTAGTAATGCAGTGCAGTAATAGTAAAATAGCAACAAATATTCGAGAATAGCAATCTTTCTCCATTGTTGTATCTATGATTCGCTTTACTTGTTAATCTGCATATCTGAATTCGAAATTTGAAGAAGCTGAGGAGATGGTGTAAAACATAATTCCTACACCAACACTTTGAAGAAATCTAGTACTAAAACCTAATCAATAAACAAATTGAATGACCTGAATCGAATTAGCACAATGATCACCAAATAAATAAATTATAAAATTGTACTTAAAAACAAACAAACAAACAGTTCTGGAAATCAGAGACTAACATGTTTTTCGAATCAGCATCAAATCTGATCACAAAAAAAGGGTTTAGAAACGAAAGAACATACCGAGTAGCGAAGGAGTTGCCTGTAGAAGTAGTAGTTGTAGAATTAGAAGAGCGAAAAGAGGAAGAGAAAGAGGCGTTGTCGGAGACCATATCTCTCACACTCACTCTCGCTAATGCTATACTCTCAGTGTCGATGAAATGATTACGACGAGAAAGAAGAAGAAGATGATGATGATTATCAAATTCAAATTACGCAAATAGCCTTCCTTGTGTGAGATCAAAGGCAATCCTTAGCCTTACCTCTTTTTCTCTGTGTTTGTTTTCTCTTTTAAGCTTTATGTCAGACAACAGAGAGAGACTGAAGCAGAAGAGACCACCTTCCTCTTCCTCGGCCTCTGCTTTCGCTTTTTCACTGTTTACGTTACTAAACGCTTCTCAATACAATTATTTAATACCAAAACTAAATTATTTATGAACACGAAAAATGAAAACATGAAGACGACGTTAATGGCAAATCGCAAATGGATCACTCCAGAGAAACACGCTTGTCTCATTAAACGCTGCGTTTTGAGTACCAAAATATAGTTTATTAAAAAGCGTGCCCTGGGGTTGCTGGTACTGACAAAAGGCAAAGGCAAATATTCTTGTATGAAATTCATTCATTCATCTTTGCTGCTAAGCTTATTTTAGTACCCAACTTGTGACTCGTGATTGGATTGGGGAATAAAATAAGCTATCAAAATCACAACGCATTTTTTGTCTACTACCGATCTACAAGGTGTATATATCCCTATACAATTCTAATGCGTAAGACTATTATGGGCTTTCTTTGGAATGTCTCCATATTTCGTGTTGCTCGTATGTATGTCTATCGATGTTTTCAGTCACGAATGTTTGACGGTTGAAGAACAAGTTTTTTTTTTTTTATTACATGTTAAGTGTTTGCAAGAGATTTTACGAAAAATTTGACCACATGAACCACCAATCTCTTCCATCTTCCACAAAAGTTGTGGGAAATCAAATGACACGATTTGTTATTACTATTGTATCGGTTGATGATTAAGATAACACAAATGATATCAAACTTAAATCATTTTGTTTCAAGTATAATAAACTTGCTAGATGAAACTAATGGGTACACATTCTTTATTTTCTATAAAATGTTTAATGTATATCAGTTGTACTAATAAGATGGTGACACATCATTTAAAATCATGGATCCAGACGGGTCGCTCCGCTCCCCCAAATTCACTTGAGTGGGTATAAGTGATTTTAAATGAGGTGTCATCACCTCATTGACTTTGTTAAGTTGCAACTGATATAACTTTAAAATCAGTCAACTGATATACATTTTACCCTTCTATAAATATATTATGTTTACGGATAGTAATCATGTAATATTATTTCATTTATCAACAATGTGCAGGTGATCCATGTCATTAATTAATAATTATAATAAGAGAGGGAAAAGAGAAAAAGCGGTGGGGGTGTGGAGCGGTAGAAGAGAAGAGAAGAGAAGGAAAATGGCACAGAACTCAATAAAAGACAGCCATTATTAGAGAGAGAAACAGACAAAACAATAGGCTCCAGCTCCACCCATGCATGCCTACACTGCACTACACTACACTCTTCTTTATTTTGCTTTCCTTTTTTTCTCGGCGGTTTTAATAGTTTACTTCCCAAATACAGCAAGTTTATTGTATATTTTTCATTCCCAATCTACCCCCATTTGGATTGTCTACTGCTTTGTCGCTTATTACTAGACATATTTTCGTGTCCAAACCCAGACTTTGGCACGCTTGCTGTATGTGTTGCTCTACACGCCTCCGCCAAGAGGAACACATTTGCTTGTATTGAGAGGAACCAAGGGGAAAATATATTGTATGCCAGAGGGGCAATTTGAATTTGTTCGGAATTAAAAGGATGTAAAGTACTTCAAATTTAATTTGATAAATTTCGGATTGGAACGACTAGTTATATACCCATGTACTTTTTATGATTTTGGGATACTCCTGAAATCGAATTTTTCTTATTTGAGTTCTTAAATTTTTTATTTTTTTTATTTTATTTTCAGACTAGTCCAACTTACCGGTTATAACATGTTGAGACCTCCACGATGACAACGTCCTCCATGTAGACTCGACACGTCTCCTTCATTGGCGACTGACCCCACTTAGTACCAACTCGTTGTCTTCCTTGGCGTTGGTTCCTCCCAATTCGAAACCCTAAACTCCCACCTCATGTCCTTCGTTAACGACCATCACTCTTTCCCTCAAGCTCAACCTGACGCTCTCTCCTTCAAACTCGCCTACCACTCGTCCAATCCTCTCCGCGCTCCGAGTCTCGCATCATGGCCGTTCTACCCCCACTGATGCAACATTGGTGACCAACACCGCCTCGACTTCTTCTTCCCATCTTTGCTTTTATTTTTCTTGTAGCCACTGCACTCCTCATTCCGCCGATGAGCTCATGGATTTGAATATGGATTCGTCTACAACATCATATGGGCTTCTTCTTAAGTTTGTTGATCAAAATCTGAGAAGGCTCAACGAGCTCCGTCTCCAACTTGCCATGGCTGCCACCAGTCGACGGTGGCTCTGACGTATATGTGGCTCGAAATCTAGGTTTCTTGGGAGAAGACAATCCACACAGAGCCGACTCTGGAGTTGGGCTCGTTGGTGGCGCGAAGACGCTAGTTTCGTTGGATTAAATCTCCGACTACCTCCTTTCTCTTACAATTTTCTAGATTATGAGATTATGGTTCATTTTTGTTTTTAGACATAGTTGTTTAGGCTGTCTAGATCTGATTATTTTGATGGACGAAACACTTGAATGTTTAAGTAAATGTATGCTACAAAAGATGGTGATGGACTGATGGTCGCCGGAGTTGCATCGTTCTTGCATTAAATGCTTGAAGGAAAAAGAAGATGAGCAATGAAAAAGACGATGTTGACGTGTCAAGTCTAGGCAGAGGACCAAACTGACGTGGAGGTCATCAACCATATATAACCGGTAAGTTAAACCAAAACAAAAACAAAAAATCAAAAGTCCAGGGACCCAAATAAGCAAAATTCGGTTCCAAGAGCCATCTCCAAAATTATAAAAAATCCAGGGGATCTATATCCATTTTACCCATGTTTCATTAATAGATTTATGAATCAAGTGACTCATGCTTTCGTTGGGCCATTTGTGAGAACCTACAAAAGTTGTTGGGTAAAACTGAACATTAAAGAATAATAGAGGGGCAAATTTAGTAAAGTGAAGTCGTAGATTGAGGTGAGGTTGAGCCTGGGGAAGCCAAATTATCCACGCCACCACACTCACAGACACAGCTCCGCAGCATTCGCAGCAACCACAACCAGAGAATGCTAAGCCACAGCCACTGCGCGGTCTCACCTTCTTCATCGTAAGTCACTCACTCACTCATATTCAAATTTCAGTTTCTTCTTCAACTTCAAATGCTCTCATTTTCGCATTTCAATGTCGATTCCGTTGGAAATTGTGAACTTCAATGCCTCACTTGCCTAAATACGAATTTAGGGTTTTTAGTTTGACTCTAAGGAATTAAGGCTCATTTTGTACAATATGCTTTTGTTAGAAACTCAAAATTGATCGTTTGTTTTGATTTTGCTGCAGATGCCCGATTGTTTCCTTTAGTTGCCATTGCCATGCATCTACTCAGTTAGTCTCTGCACACAACTACAATTTTGCTTTTCCAAGAGGTATTATATACTTTGCCCTTACTTCTAAGCAAAACTCACATATTGTGAATTGATTTTTATTTTATTTGTTCCATAAATTCCTAGAAAGAATTAGAAATTGTCCTCCATCTGTTAGAGGTGTTTTACATTCTACTAATAAAGTTTGTGATTTGAGAATTATGGAATCTCTCACCAATGGGTTTAGTTGCATAATATGGTTTGATGATTTGGACACCCTAAGCTAATTCTGTTATATGTTTGCTTCAAGTACCTTAGTTTTGGGATTGAGTCTTAGTGGCATATTGGACTAAGAGTTTCTATGGTAGCTTTTGGATTGTAATTTTTGTTCAGGAACGGGAATCAAGAATCGGAATGAGAATGAGATTTCCCTTCTTTGTGTTTGGATAAGACTTTTTGTTAATGTAACAGCCTTGGAATGGGAATCTCATTTCAATTCCCATACTTGATTTCCATTCCCATCCCAACATATTTAATCCAAACACTACCTCATTCAAAAACATGCTTCCTGGTCAATAGCTTGAACTTTAAACTTTTGCGGAAAGAAACTAATCCTTGTAAATGTGATCGTAAAAGGATAATATTTCTTTTTATTTTCATATATTCTATTTGAAACAACTAACAAGGTTATCTTCTAGTTACCTAATTTATACAAAGTCTCAGGTGTTTGGACTTTTTTCTATATCCTTTGGCATGTCTGTGTTCTAGCTATAGGTATACGGGGTTCTTAGAGCTCTAGGGTGAGGTATGGACTTTCCGGGTTTATGGATTTGTGCTACTCTCTCTCTCTCTCTCACACACACACACACACACACTCTTATTGCTTGTTTTTTATGACTATCCAGCCCTCACACATTAGACTTCTATCTAATGAGCATCTCATCTTAGTTTGGTTTTGTTTAAGGAAGATAGAATTATCATCATGCATAATTGCAGTCTTATCCCCTCCTTTGTTTTTGTTTGTCTGCAGTGAGCAGAAAACTAAAGGTTTATCGGCTCCGGGCTAATCTGTGGGAGTCCATTACATCTGGGTAATTAGAATTATTTGCTATGGTATATTTGACAATAAAATTCACACTGACAAGATGTGCATGCATGCATCAAACACATGTTTGATTTTGCACATTTGCTTTTAGGTTCTTGATCATCCAAATTTGTATATTATATATGCACTTATTTTCTACCGAACTATTTTTGTTCTTCTA
This sequence comes from Pelargonium myrrhifolium, assembly GCA_036897405.1. Taxonomy (NCBI): domain Eukaryota; kingdom Viridiplantae; phylum Streptophyta; class Magnoliopsida; order Geraniales; family Geraniaceae; genus Pelargonium; species Pelargonium myrrhifolium. The sequence goes on along the minus strand of JAYMTK010001222.1, from coordinate 4,855 downwards.
TATTTCAGGACGAATAACAGCTATTGCAAAACCAAATTAGCATTTCAAGGAACCACATGATCTTTTTGGTTCAACATTTTGGGTTTAAGTTTATCCTTTATAAAACCACGTAGTCATTCAAGTTGTTTGGTTTAAATGCAAAATGCTGTACGTATAAGTTCCTTGAAGGGTAAATATTTTAAGGAGGCATAAACAAGTCGTCTTCTCATTGCTTGCTTGTCCTCTGAATTAGTGTATAGAACAGAAGACGCTTTGGCCTCACTTTCACATCGTTTGAGAGCTAGTGCTCCATTAAATCCCTTAAACAGAAATGTGTTTTGATGTTTTATGCTTTTGAGCATTGGATTCTCACCATTATGTAGGTTGCAGATATAGAAGTTCCTTTATTGGAATTTGATATGGTTTTGCTGTACAGTTTACAGTGTTAACAAAAATGTTTCTATCAAATTTGAGTTGCATTTGGAATATCATTTAAGTTGTCATTGTATTTACTGACAATCTTCCTTCCACGTAACTCCTTTATGGTAATTAATGCATATCCCAAAGAGCCTAACTTCTTGTTTCAGGATTTTGAAAAACAATACGTCGCAGGTTGTAGAACCACCCCCCACAGTCGAGGAAAAGGAAGAACCGTTGCCTCAAGAATTTGTTCTTGTTGAAAAGACCAGAGAAGACGGAACCATTGAACAAATTATATTCTCATCAGGTGGTGATATCGATGTGTATGATCTCGAAGCCTTGTGCGATAAGGTGATTATTTTGCTGCAATTTTGCTCAAGTGCGTGCAAGAAGTGAGGCTAGATTGCCAATTTTGATTAAGAATATTATGTAAATGTTTAATTTATAGACTTGTATAGATGAGAAAGGTAGAGCATCTGTTTATCTAATCAACTTGAAATTTGGGATTAACTAACATTCAAGGGTAATGCATTACATCCAACTGTTAGCTTCTCAATGCGAGTTGCAGTGATCTTATTTTATGTTGATAGTGAAACTTCACGTCATCTAAATTGATAAATTATGTTTTTGACAGGTGGGATGGCCTCGAAGGCCATTGTCAAAACTAGCTACTGCTCTGAAAAATAGCTACATGGTTGCCACATTGCATTCCATTAAGAAATCAACGGGAGAAGGTAATTAGTATGATGTATGTCAATGGTCTGGTAGCATTCCATTTCATCATAACCAGTCCTTTTAGTGTACTTCAACTATGTTTCATTTTGTGTCTGAAAGTATTTGATGAACATCTTAGTGTACTTCAAGTTATTTGACAGAGGGGAATTACCGGAAGAAGCTGATAGGCATGGCTCGTGCTACTTCAGATCATGCCTTCAATGCCACAATTTGGGATGTCCTGGTTGATCCTTCCTATCAGGTAAATATGGTGTCAGTTGAGAATAGACGAGGATAGTTATTACTTATTAGGAAACTGAAGTTTTGTTTACACAATGGCTGGTTACTCCTTAATACTCTGTTTTGATAGTTGGAGGCAGTTTAGGGTTCTGGGTTTGTTTTGCTAGGTGCTTAAAAACAAATTAACTTCTGTAGGAAACTTTGAAGGGTACATTTTTGGACCTTGTAGGGTGATAGACCCAGCTAATGACTGTGAGAAAACTTTGGCTGACTTAATTAAAATTTTGATATCATTTGCCTAACTTGTTAGTCCTTGATCACACATTTTTTTCAGACTCAGTTGCAATTTGGGATACAAGGTTAGTTGTATTAGGCGCACTAAAAACAAATTAACTTCGTTAGAAAAATTTGAAGAGTGACTTAGACCTAGCAAATGTTTATACGAAGTAGTTGAGTTCGTAGGCAAGACCCGAGTGACCTCTCGACCGGCAACTCCACAACCTGCAAAACAAGGCCTCAACTAGAGTTTTTTTTTTCCTTTAGGCTCCTCGACACCCATGTCAGATACTTGAACAAGAAGCATAATAATCGCAGGTAGTTGTACGTGTGTGCTAGTAAAGTTGTACCTTTTATTCTTCAACAATATGTATATATATTTGTGAATTTGGCTCCCTTCTAATTCTCATGGAATTAGGGTTCCAAGACCTTTTGCATGATTCACAATATCACATTATTTGTAGGAGTGCGATAATACTGAGTCGATGGGCCTTCTGTGACGCAGGGTCCTTGTTGGGCGTACGCACATGTTGGGTTGTCTGCTAGTAATAACCCTGCCCACAACCTCTTTTGTTTATGAGCTCATGACACTTGCCCCCTACTCCATATTTATAACCAGGAGTCAGTAATCTTTTTGACCAAAAAAAATGGTCACAAGATCACGTGGTCAAGAGTGTGCCAGTAAGTAAAAGATTTTTTTTGTCCTTTGACAAGATATATGAAATTTGTATTGACAAGATGAAGAGGTTATGTTTGATATAAATAATTTCATATATACTCTTTTGCCCTCTTGATATAATATAGGAGCAAAATAGAGTAGGGGGCAAGTGTTATGCGCTCAAGAGAAAAGAGGTTGTGGGCAGGTTTGCCTCTAGTAGACAGTCATACAACCCAACATGTGCGTAAGTCCTATAAGGACCATGCGCAGCAGTAGGCCCAATGGCTCATCGACTCAAAGTAGTATCCTATTCCTACATATAATAGGATATTGGGTATTGGAACCCTAATTCCATGAGAATTAGAAGGGAACTGATTTCGCATATATAAATACATATTGTTGAAGAAAGGAAGGTACACTTCTACTAGCAAACACATACAACCACCTACAAAAATTCTGCTTTCTGTTCAAGTATCTAACTTGGGCTTCGAAGGGGCCCCAAAGAGAAAACCTCCAGTTGAGGTCTTGTTTTGTAGGTCATGATCAGGAACTGCTGGTCGGGAGGTCACTCGGGTCTTGCCTAACTACTTCATGGAACAATTTCCATGAACACAACTGTTACATTTGATTTTATGCAAACTGAAGTTTTTTTTCCTTCTCTCTTTTCATTTCATTATAGGCAGTTGCCACCAAAACTAGAGTATTGTTTTCTTACAATCTTCTTATGTTTCAGGGCCAAGGCCTTGGTAAGGCCCTGATTGAAAAACTTGTAAGGGCTCTTCTTCAGAGAGATATTGGCAATATATCACTCTTTGCAGATGGTAAAGGTAAAACAAACACCAAACATTATGCTTCTTGAGTTGATCATGGTAGAAACCCATTTTTCAGCTGACTGGCCAATTGGCCATTCTGCTGCTGGCCTGCTGCTATTAGTTTTATGATTTTCAATTAACGAAGAATTGTGCTCCAGCCTCACAAGTCACAATGGCATAAAAAATGCTCATAGGGAAGTTCAGAGTGTGATTCCGTGAGTCTGTTTACATGATTTCTTTTGTTTTACCAGCAAGTCTTTATGCTCCTCTCTACAATTTTACCTTGCACATCCATTCTTTACCCTGATATAAACCTGCTAACACTTCCTTTTCCATGAATGATTACTTGTATCAGATCATAGCATTTAAAGTCATGATATTATACCCATTTTTTTATACTGTCATTGCAGTTGTGGACTTCTATCGAAATTTAGGTTTTGAACCTGACCCAGAGGGCATCAAAGGTATGTTCTGGCACCCAAGATATTAACCATCACTTCAGCAAGGGCAACATTTGTGTGTGTGCTGCAAACTACACTGGTTCATGTTCCGACTTAACTGGTGTGGGATATAGGTGGTTGCAATCTGTACCCATTAACTGTATATGTAAACCTCTGAAACCAATTATTTTGTGACACATTTTGATTGAGAAATCATAAATAGGATTGCTTGTTGGGCCATAAACGCTTTCTTGAGAGCTGCATGTAGAATTCCACATGTTATTTGTGGTAAGATATTTTAGTTTTGGGGTCAAAAAAGATGCGGCTTTGAGTTGAACTTCAAAAATAATGGTTGGTGGCAACACTACACCAAAGAGCATGCCAAGAATATATATATATATAGGCTGATTTGTTTGACTTACTACATGCCATGAATATGATAAGATTGCACCAACCATGATCATGATGTGCATTGCTATATTTAAAACTCCTATATAAATATAGATACAAATTTATATGTGAATTTATTTCTGGGCCAAAAACCCATTTGTTTGAAGGGGAAAGAAGGAAGGTTCATTGATTTTTGTTTTTATGAATGGCCATATTAGGCATGAACCAACCCAACATTCCTGCACCAGAATTGGTTGAATGTCAAGAATATCTAGTTTTATTTATTTATTTATTTGTATATATATTTAAAAATATCACAAGTGGATGTTGCAGTTTTTTTTGTAAGATATAAATGATTAGTTTGTGTGTGGGTGTGGTGTGGTGTTCAGAATTAGCAAGTGATGATTAAAAAGTGATGAATTCGGTTATGTAATTATAATGCCAATCAAAATTGGAAGTCAATAATAGTACAAACTACAAAGTTTTACCATTCAAATATGTTGTGAAAGGATTTTTTTATTAAAAAATCAATAAAGAAATACGAGGTGGCTTTCTAGCGTTGTTTCATGTCAATGTTGGTGGGGGCAGGTACAACAAAAGTCAACAAGTAGATTAATAAATAATTGTACAGTAATAGATACATACTACCTCCGTTTCAAAATAAGTCGTTTTAGAATCCAATTTTTGTTTCAAAATAAGTGTCACTTTATGCTTTTAACAAACTTTTATATATGAACTTCCCATATTACCTTTTAGTCATGATTTTGTTTTATTTGTCTCATATGGAAGATAAAAAGTTTGTAGGCATAACTCCAAAAGTAATGATGATTTTTATTCTTTATTTAAGGACAAGAAGGTCATTTAACATCTTTTCTTAATATGTGTGAAAATCTCTAAAACGACACTTATTTTGAAACGGAGGTAGT
>JAYMTK010001221.1:0-17174 GCA_036897405.1 Pelargonium myrrhifolium | reverse complement strand
GTGATTTTAAATGAGGTGTCATCACCTCATTGGATTTATTAAATTGCAACTGATATAATTTTATATCAGTCAACTGATATACATTTTACCCTATATATTAGCCTATAAAATAATAACTATATATAAATCCATATATATTGCTATGGACAAAATTAGAAAAGAAGAAAGAGTTGGTGGCAAGTAGGTGTATCTCTCCACGAAGGTCACTTCTCACGTATGGCTTTGTTTTTATTATTTTTGGCCGACATGACCAATTTATTTATTTATAGTTCATTTTAAAAAAAAATATTTATTTATTTATAGTTTAATTTAGGTTTAATATTTAATAAAAGTTAGCCAAATTAATTTATTTAGAGTTAGTTTATTCTCAGATCTTAATTAAAATTTTGATTTGATGTAGGATATAAAGCACTTCTAGTTAGAACCGTAGGCTTGCAATTTTCTTTGAATTCGACGAGACTTGAAATTTTCGGAAAATAATCTGTTCATTTTCGAGGTTAAATTAGTCGATAAAGGGTATATAGTCACAAAATATTAATATCACGGGTCGATATGATATATGGTTGGTTGTTTGCAATATACGGTACACATCAGAGTCCGCTAGTGGAATGGGCTCTAACTTCTCGAACACACTGTCCGCATGTGTCGAATGAGTCTAAGAGCACAACACGTCATTCGAGAACTGCATAGTGAATTGAAACATGTAGGATCAGCCTCCACCGCTTTGGGTGACACCTTAACGTCTGAATATAGTTTTGGAAGTGACTCTACGAGGCAAACTAAGGTAATCTCATAAGTACGGTGGTCTTTTTTGGGCCTTAGAAATGACTCGACGATGAGCGTAATGATCAAACGGCGTGTAGAGGGAAATCAACGTCGACAAACCCGAGTTGATCCAGTGAAAAACATTCAACAATTTTGACTTAATGTGATGAAAACCTTTTATCAAGACAAACCCGATTTGACTTTTTGTTTTGAATTTCTCACTTAGAAATCACCTTTTTATAAATTGTATTTGCCAAACTCTTCTATGCATATAAAAGTTTTTATTTTCTATGTTAAAATGTCAACTTTATCAGTAAACTAGTACTTCAATTGTACCTAACGATACTATTTATGCAAAATTATATATTTAACGATTTCTCTAACGCCTGAATTTCAACACTTTATTTATCGTGAACACGACGCGTACACAATCATAAATATGTTCACTTCAAACAACAAACTAATTAGAATAAAATTGGGCAAACAATAATGAATTTTGCTGACTTTTTATTGTATTGTGATAAAACTTCCAACTACACCATTTAATTTGCATGACATTCACTATACTTTTGAATAAATAACTTAAATTGGCATGGTTAGCTTTGGCTAGGGCTTGTAATTAAAATAGCTACTTCATATTCAATTTGAGTTTCGAATTAAAAATACTTTATCGAACTCGACTCGAATAAAAATTTATTATTTTTTGGTATTTATATTTATAAACAAATGTTGGGCTAGATTTTGAATGCTTCTGACGGTGCATAAAATTCCGTACGTAAATTCAGTCAATGACGAGCCTACACGTGGTTAGGCGACCAGTCAAAGAGTCAACGAGGTTGAAGGTCAAAGAGGCCCGTAGACATGAGACCCGAACTGATGGGTCTCGGAGGTCCAAGAAACATGGGTCAAGAAAGCCCAACCAAATGGAAAGGCCCAAAAGGGTTAGGCCATTGAGGTGGGCCTCCCAAAGTGGACCCCTGGAGATCAGGGCATCGTCCATGTTCTCGTATTACCTTAGCAATTTGGGTAATACTCGTGTCACGACACAAAAAGTAGATAGGTTTGAGTTCAGTTCAATCGAGTTAGTGTCGATTGAAATAACATTGGGTTGTCATGTGGAGCTCATTCAACCCGCCTAACCCGTTTAGTTATGCAAATCATAAATGGTGTAAATTATTTATTAACCTACCAATTAACGAATAAAACATAGTTTTACAAACATAATGTGCGAATAACGACCCATATGAGTCAAATATAGTAGATTGTTTCGTTTTATTAAACCAGTTGATTGTGTAATGTCGAGTAAACACGCTCATAAATATCATCTTCGTATCTTGTAATTCAAACAGTTTAATATTCGGGTCCTTTTCGAAATGATCCATTTAACATAATACAAACTTCCAACCCGACACATAAACCCAAACTGTCACCCGTGATTCAATCCAAATTGTCAGCTCTAATCATCGGTGGTCCAAGAACAACTTTGGTAATTCGACTTGTTTAAACTTTAAAAGTCAGAAATTACCCGAGTTTATCTGTATAAGAATATTTCTTTTGATACAGACAGATACCGAAATCTTGTCTTGCAACGACACGGTACCCTCATATTTACAGGGAGGGACCGTTGTTCAGAAGTGAGACTTCGTCTCTCTCCCTAGCCTAGAACTTTAGGCACCTGACTGCACTAAAAGTAGTCTCTTACACCCCCACCATAAAAGGTGCGTGCAATGAGGATCGATCTTAGAACCTCCCCCGCTAATATTAATCTTTCGATATGACTCGTAAATGCAAAACTGACGCTCGGGATTCAGATCCAAATTGCGAGCTGCAATAAAAAATGGTGGTCCAAGAACAACTGTGGTACTGTGCCTGCAAGTCCATGACACCCAGAGAAGGCTTAAACACAACCCATCATTGGGATCTGAGTTCTGAAATCTTCAAAGATCTCATCTCTGGTTATTTATGGTGACATGTCCATATTTTACATGCTAGCTAGACATTGTAGCACCCAAATTAGATATAAAGTACATTATCTTTTGTAAAAAAAAAAAAATTAACTACACAAAAGTCGTACATGTAATTTCTCACGGAAAACATTTTAATCGTTTGTCACTGCAAATATAGTTTCAAAATGTGACATAAATTTTTGTCGCAAACTGTGACATAAATCATGTTTTCGTCTTAATTGCGTCACAAATTGTAACAAAAGTCATATTTTTTGTCACAATTATGATTTTTTGTCAGAATTTGTGACAAAATTTTCTGTCACAAGCGTTTGCATGAACAGTAGCGGAAACATTCTATCACAGTTCCCGTCACATAATAAATTTTGTGACAAAATTTTAATGATTTGTGACGGAAAGTTTTGTAACATATCGCGATTTTTCTTGTAGTGCGTTGAGTGAAGAGGCGAGATAATTGAAAGAATTCGTTAACAAAAAGATCATGTTGTAAATCGACGTGACACCTCAACTACATAAAAAAATACATGTACGATCTCACATGCACTCACTGTTTTTATTATTATTATTATTTTATAATGTTTAATATGCACCTCAAAGTAATTTGTTGAATGAGTCACCGGTTCAATGTTTCAACTAGTTCGATTGATTGTGTGACTCGAAATAGTGACGACTAGTACGTATTTAAATTTTTGTTGGGTTTGATATGTACAATGAATCATCAAAAACCCAATATGATCCGTCGGTAAGATTCTAAGTGAATTGATCAATCAAATCACACTTTTCGGCGTTGAGATCTTTAGAACTTTAAGCTACGTTAAAAGACAAATACAAAATCAAATCCATAATGCAATCAACCAAATACAAATAAATATCTTGACAATGATTTAATCAATTGAAAAGTTAATTGTAATTACGACTAATTGATTTGATTGATTCAAATTTTTCCTACCATGAAACACCGATGTGAAATATGGTACCACAATGGGGTAATACTTATGATCCCACAACTTATTGAAATCCAACGACTTTGTGGCCACATTGATCCAAATTCCTCGTATGGTTTTCAAAACATCGACGTGACACATGGTACCACAGTGGGGCCGTACTGATGTGTTCATAACTAAATCGATTCAAATTCCCGTAGAGGGATAGAACGTCTAGAGTCTGATTTTCTCGACGCGAAAATCTATGCCACAGTGGAGCAGTACTTTTGGTGCCTCAACTTATCGAAATCTAACAAGCATGTGACTAATCGGTCTGATCTTTAAAACATCGAAGCGAAATTTGGTGGGGTAGTACTTTTTTTAGGCTGCAAATTATCAAAATGATCAAGAGGACCACAATTGAGATTGTATTATGATCTTGATGATCAACGGTGGAGATTAAACTAGGAGTATTGGACCACCCTATGATCATAAATAGAGTGGTCCTAAAATGTTCACTTGATTTCTGTTTTGGGCTGTGAATGTTCATAAGTTTTATAGACTGACAGTTCTTGGAGCTGTTTCTGTGATAAATAATTTGGACCATTTTCTTTTTGGCCTCCTTAGTGGATACTTTATGTGTGTTAGGCTTGAGATGTGTCAAAATCAGGCGCGATCGATGGACAGGTAGTTGTTGTAATTTATCGTGAAAACTTGAGTTCGAGGTCAGATTGTTCGCACCAAAAGAATCGGTAGGAGTTTTGTTGTCGTTGTGGTCATTTTCAGATCGAGTTTAAGGTAAATCAGATGGTTCAAATATGTAGGAAGAGTTTTGTTGGTTTAACTATTTTCAGCTCGAACTTTGATTACATTAAATGAATCACATTTTAAAAAATTGGTAGGGAGGTTTTACCGACTTTATGATCGATTTTTGCTCGAATTTAGATTAAACTAAATAGTATGCCTCAAACTAATTGGTAGGAATTTTTTTTTGCGATATTATGGTATTTTGAGCTCGTATCTCGATTAAATCTGATGTTCACATCAAACATTGACAAGAGGAGTTACCGTTAAAGAATCTTCTTTGACACTGTTTTTGTCCTCCACTCTACTTTTTACTCTTCGAAATTTAGATCCACATTCACGAGCACCCAAAAAGTAGAGTTGGCAAAACGGAATCGTACCCGCGAGTACCCGCAACCTAACCCTAAAATTATTGGGTTCAGGTTTGATTTTTTCAACCCTAGAAAACCGGGTTCGATAGTAACATAAAATTTTCGGGTCGGATATGGAGCAAAACAATGTGTTTAATGGCTAAAACTCGAAATGTGACCCTAACTCTACCCGAACCTGACTCTACTTTTTGTTACCTCTACTTGAAAGTCGATTGAGTTTTGATTATGTATTTTCAACTCAAAATTTTTTTTGCACACACAAAATGTCCAAATCGAAATTGAGCCCTTAACCTTTAAAGCCCATATCATGAAATGAAGGCCCAAAAGCTTTAAGCCCATTTCATGAATTTAAGGCCCAAAATCTAAAAGCCCATTTCACTAATTTGAGGCCCAAAAGATAAAGTCTATAATTCTCAAATAGTCTCAAAAACAAACAAACCACTACACTTCCATGAAAATCCACACGGTCTCGGCAACCGAGTCACCCGAGTTCACTCTCCTGACTCGGGCCCTGACTCGCTCCTCCGTCATCGGACTCGACGCCGAGTGGAAGCCCACGCGCGGCCACCAATCCGCCTTCCCCACCGTCTCGCTCCTCCAACTCGCTTGCCGACTCGGCACCGACTCGGACGACACAGTCGTCTTCCTTCTCGATCTGCTCTCGATTCCTCTACCGTCGATTTGGGAGCTGCTCAGAGAGGTGTTTGTTTCGCCTGATGTTTTGAAGCTAGGGTTTAGGTTCAAGCAGGACTTGGTGTACTTGTCGTCTACGTTTTCCTCCAATGGCTGCGATCCTGGCTTCGAACGGGTGAGTTTTGAATTCGCAACTGAAAGCTGTTTGGTTGCTGAGAAAATGCGGGAAAATCGAGGAAATTTGGGCATTTTCTTTTGTTTCTCTGTTTTCTCAGCTTCCAAACAGAAAGTTACCTACAGAATTTGCTTAACATTTGTGTTTTTTGCCGTTAAATTGTTTTCGATTAATTTAGCTAATATGTTTGTCGTGTACGTTTTCCTCAAATTGCTGCAATCCTGGATTCGACAGGGTGAGTTTTGAATTCTCAGCTGAAGTCAGTTTGGTTGCTGAGAAAATGCGGGAAAATGAAGGGATTTCGGGCTTTTCCCTTCATTTCTCTGTTTTCTCAGCATCCAAACAGTCTATTTGCTTGACAATTGTGTATGTGTTTTTGTCTTTAAGTTGTTTTTCAATTCTATTTCATTGCAATTTAGCTAATATGTTTCTATAACTATAACTATAACAAATTGATAACTGATAAATTTAACAGACACAGTTATGTAACTTGAATTCAAAAATCATATATATTGGTAGATATATTCATGTGATTCTCAATTATGTTTTATATTTGAGTTTGAGCCCAACATTGTTTGGGAAATGGCTTGGTTGTTGTTCTTGTTGTTGTTTGTTATATATTGGAGTTTGAGCCCGACATTGTTCGGGAAATAGTTTGGTTGTTGTTGTTGTAGTATTTGAGTTTGAGCCTTAGCGAAATCGGTAATGTTGCTGAAAAATAGTCCTCTCCAAAGTAGGTGTAAGGCTACAAGCCTCGTGCACGGAGCTACCATTTTATTTGATCATGATAAAGAATCTTTATAGGGTGAGACCGTGAGATGATACTATACATATATTGCAATTCCTAGTAGCTGCAATTTCTTGGCTTTTTGATAATTCTTTGGTATATCTTGACATTGAATTTTGGTGATATCCCGAAAATTTGTTGCCATGTAATAATTTCTAATCGACCTAATCTCAATAATTATAGCTGGAGCCTTTTTTGGATATTACAAACATATACAATCATCTGCAACATAAGCAACATGGAAGGAACATACCAAAGGAAATCAAGAGCCTGTCAACTATCTGCCAAGAAATTTTAGGCTTTTCGCTTTCGAAGGTTTGGTTTTCGAACATATAGCTTATGCTTGTGGGATGCTAAGAACAACGCTCATCTATTAGTTTATTAATTTTATTCATTCCACGAGCATGGTAGTTTTATGTATGCATTCATTAGTCATTCCACTTTCATATTATCTAACTCCATGAAGTTATATACAATAGTTTCTCCATTTCAATTGTTGATTTCTTAATATTACTAGCATAGTAGTATTGTTGCCTTATGAAAAGTTTCGTTGTTAGAGTACAACTAAGCGAACAAAGTTCCATGCCTTTGTTATTGAATAGTTAAGAATTACTGAACAAACTACATTAGCCATTTTAGGTAAATAAGAAGTTTAAGAAATCGAGTCTTCTTGTCAGGAACAAGGGATTGTGTGATGTTTTTGCATGCACATGGATTCTGTGTCTGGATGGTTCTCAAGTTTAATATAGGTGTAACAGGTCCTGATCAATTCATGACATGGAATATGGTGCATATAACATTCTCTGTGGAAAGTGTAAGTTCTTGTTATTGAACTTGATGTTACGGCTCGAAAGAATGTGTCTCCCTTAGACGTCTTATGGGTGATCAATGCTGTATTTACATGATACACGTAAACCTCGTAGCCCTAACTTGTGTGTTTTGTGCTTAATGCCCATGGAAAAGGGTGACCCCGTCCCTAACTTGGTCTGTGACATTGAGCTAACAAGTATCTAGATAAATCCTTCATCTTTCCAAAATTTAATATCAAACAGACGTGCTATTAGTAACTTTATTATTCATATGATCTCACACGATAATGTAACCTCTAGATTGGTATGTAACAGCATGCATGGTCATGTTTGATGGGTTTTTACGCAGGCATTTAGTAGGAGCTAGGAAGCACGGGTACTCTTAAGAGGAGGACCTACCGGTACCGGGTACGTACCGGGTACTGGTACTTCGTGGGTACTCCTGGGTACGTACCGGGTACGTACCCAAATGAAGTGAACAGTAAAAAAAGATGGGTACGGTTCAGGTACGGTCAAAATGGTTGGGTACGGTCAACATTTAGCTTGGTACTTTTTGGGTACTTTAAAATTGATTTTGGATATAATTATACATAATTTACAGACAAAAGACAAAACTCAACAACCAAAATGAATACCAACATACTCCACTAGCTGCAACTCTTCCTCTTCTCTGTCAGATTTAATTTACCAAGGAAAACAGGTGAAAATCAAAAATCTCAGTGACATTTTCTCACTATTTTATCATAAATACAGCTTTTAAATGTACAAACAAACTCATGCCATCTTAAACAACTCTTTATATCTTCTATTCTCTGTAGAAGTGGATCTGACCTCTTATTTTTGTAAATCATCCTCCATTTTTGTAAATCATCTTCTATTCTGAACTGTTTTGTTGCTGTTGTGTTTAGGAGTTATGACTCTGTTTTTTTTTGTTTTTGATTTTTGGCTACTGTGATATGGTTTATTAAGTATGTTTTTGTTGCTAATGAATTTTAGTTATTTGTTACTGTTGTCTATTTTTGGCTAGGCTATTATAAATATGTTTGAATAATTTGACAATTATTTAAACATGTTATATATCATAATATATATAATTTTAATTATAAGTACCCCGCCGTACCCGTACCTAGGCTTTTAAAAAAATAGTCGTACCGTCGTACCGGGTACGTACCGTACCGGGTACTCGTACCCGTATTCGTGCTTCCTTGAGTAGGAGCCTCATTTTAGTTTGGTTTGGCTCGGGCATGTCCATGTTACATGAGGAAATATTATGTTTCCTGGCATTGGATGACATATTTGTCACCGTGATATATTCTTAATGTAGCTTATATCTTCTTTAGGAACTTCAATGTAGTGACTGGTCACTTCGTCCTCTTTCAGAAGAGCAGAAAACATATGCAGCTAAGGATGCCCACTGCTTGCTCGAAATATTTAACTTCTTCCAGGCCATGGTTGTCAAAGAAGGTATGTTTTACTTGCAGTAACCCTCCAATAAGTCCTCACAAATGTCGACTCAACTAGTGGAATCCCGATGAGAAAAATAGCAATGGATTCATGCCCGTACCAATAATGAAAAAATGAAAGCCCAACCCATGGTTATAGTCTTGTATACCCTAACAGAAGCTCATACGTAGATAGGTAAGTTTCTGATTGATGTGCAGTTCATGAATGCACAATGAAGGTTTTTCAACTGCATATGAGGTTTGGATGACATGATCGAACCCTAATCTCGTGATTAATGCAATTTTCCATTCCAATAGTTATGAAACGTCGTTATTTCTCTTTTGTTGGATCCACGTAGAAAAACAATTGAGTTGTGTAACAGAAAACATAATTATCTTCATTACTAGCGGTATAATCTTGTTGATTGTTGATGATTTGAGCTAATATAACCCGTTTAATTTTTAATATTTATTTGGCTGTTGCAGGGGATACATTTGACAGCATTACTGAAATGAGTCCCTATAATGTGAATCTTGGGTTGAAAGAGGTGCTCGAGGAGGTTGAGATGTGCAATCAAATTTTAAGGATCAAAATTCCGAAAGCTGTAGATATTGTCCTAGCTACCGTTGCTTCCGATCTTCCTACAAAAATAACTGAGGTGGAAGTAGTTTCCAAGTCAGTATGTAGAAATACTATGCCTATGGAAGAAACCCTTTTGAAGGTTGTAACAAAATACGGGGAAAAGATTTTGTTGAAAGAATCCGACAGACAGCCCAAGGCCTCCAAAAGGAAAGGGAGAAAACGGTCATCAGTGGGATTGATTAGCAAGCATAAGCTATCAGAAAATTCCTACAATTGGCAAGGTCCAGCTCCATGGGATACGTCCCTCGGTGGTGATGGACGCCCAAAGTTCTTATGTGATGTGATGGTATGTAACTTATCCTCTATTTATATAGTTTTTTTCTTTACGAATACAATTATGTTGACTCTCGACCGTTAAGTGTTTATCATATGAAGCTAATAAAATATTCATTCAGGTCGAGGGATTGGCAAAACATTTGAGATGTGTTGGCATAGATGCTGCAATTCCACTTTCGAGAAAGCCGGAATCAAGGTACTTTACTCTGACGATTTCTGCTGTTTTTTTTTTTAATATATATATATATATATATATATTAAATTTTCACATTTATTTGTTAAAATTTGTTCGTTTTTTACCAAATTATATTTAGGGATTTAATAGATCAAGCACACAAAGAGAAGAGAGTCATCCTTACGCGAGATGTCAAGCTGTTCAGACACGAGTATTTGATCAAAAATCAAATATACAAAGTGAAGAGTCTTCTAAAAAACGAACAGTTACTCGAGGTATGTATGGTGCATTAAATAAATGGAAGGAGATTAATTATGTGTGAGTCCTCTGAAATTAGTTTTTTATTTTTTATTATTCATCCTATTGTCGACATAAAACAACTTATAAGTTCATGTAATTGACGTTTTATCTAATCAAGCAAGTGATGCATATTGATAAGTGAGGATCAGCTTATATCAATGGTGTTGTCGATATTGAAATCAAAGCATTCTTATGTCAGTCTTGTCTATCAAACTCTCGTGCAGGTAATCGAGACTTTTGAACTAAAAATCAGCGAGGATCAGCTTATGTCAAGGTGCACCAAATGCAACGGGATGTTTATTCAAAAGCCCCTAACGACCGAAGAAGCTGTTGAAGCTGCAAAAGGTTTCCAAAAAATTCCGGACTGCTTGTTCGACAAGAATTTGGAGTTTTGGCAGTGCCAGGACTGCAACCAACTTTACTGGGAGGTATAGTCCATTGCCCGATTCCTCATTAATGTGATATTTTATAAGCACCTTAACTTGCCGGAGAGGTTAACCCATGGCACAACCGTAAAGTTGTGCCTTGTGGCTAGAAGGCTAGATTTGGCAAATAGGCCAACAGACACGGTGTCATCACTGTCATCACAAAACTGGCTAAGATAATATCTTGTCTGAGCCAGCAAACAGTGGCCCGATAAACATGCGGGTATCTTTTGCTTGCAAAACGGGCCACAGCGCACGCTATCACTGGCCTGGTCCAATAATAACCGACCCGTGGGTCCATTTGCCAGC
Source organism: Pelargonium myrrhifolium (assembly GCA_036897405.1). Taxonomy (NCBI): domain Eukaryota; kingdom Viridiplantae; phylum Streptophyta; class Magnoliopsida; order Geraniales; family Geraniaceae; genus Pelargonium; species Pelargonium myrrhifolium. The sequence continues at coordinate 6,373 of JAYMTK010001221.1, read as the reverse complement.
TTTACACATAGCCTTGATGTCACAAGGTCGAGTCAAGAAAACAATCTCCATATCTCACAATGGTGAAAGCCTCGCCCTTTTTTACTCGAAATTGTTCGAGCTTTTGACTTTAGAGGACTTGACCATTAGCGGATACTCTGTTGATAAGCCAAACTCGCTCTAATGAATACAATGACCGTATTATTATTACAGGGAACCCAATACCACAATGCAGTCCAGAAGTTCATCGACGTGTGCAAATTGAACGAGGAGGTCTCGTGTTCATAATCTTCGTGCACGATCATGGAAAATGTATTTGTTTTGTACTTTGAGATATCTTCTACCGGCAAATCTATCACACACATTGTAATGTAACTCTCATGCTTTATAAGATCCTTTTTTCTTGCATGTTGTCTTGCAAATGTTCTCTCTTTTTCATGGTTACTTCTTGTAAATCATTTGAAATACATGAATAATTATGTAATTGTGGGTGTTGATAACTTGACATGTTCTTGATGTGATTCCTCTATTAAACTGTAGGTGAGACTCCATTGAGGCATTGACAGAAATAAAGTAAATATTTGGATGTCTTTTCTTATAGAACATTATTGAAAGTTTGAGATATTTGAGAAAATTAAATAAAAAGTGGGAGATCGTATTCATGAGCGCAACTCACAACGAATATGATGCAAAACTATCATTGGATTTAATATCAAGGCACCTCTAAGGAAGTGCGGGCGGTGACACATGTTTCAATGAGTGATGGTAAACCAATTGTTATTTACAATAGACCAAATCCATTATTATTTACGTTCTTTATCCTTAACAGATTGAAAATCATATAAACCATGTAAAATTGTACCTATCCAATTAGGAGAGGGTAATTGGAGAGGTAAGGCCGAAGTGTGAAAACTTTTTTATTTGCATGTCAATGTTGTGAATTCCACAAGATGTCGAACCCTAAACCTTGAATTTGTGAGCATGTAAGCTTATTCAAACCAGAAGATAGATTATGTGCAACATCTTTAGAATCCATTGCTATTGCATGTGAGCTTGAAAGAAACGCTTAGGTGAAGCAATGGATTTTAAGGAGCTGCACATAACTTGTCTTCTCCTTCGAAGAATGGTTATTCGCATTCTTAACATCTATGAAGGAATTACAAGTTTTGTGGCAAATGGTTGGAATGATAATGCGAAGAACCAACCACTAAAGGAGAAGACAAAATATGTGCAATATCTTTAGAAACCATTGCTAGATTCCGTCACATCGCATCTAAGCTTGAAAGATACGCTAAGGCGAAGCAATGGATTTTAAGGAGTTGCACATAACTTGTCTTCTCCTTCAAATATCGAAGACTGGTTATTCGTATTCTTAACATCTATGAAGAAATGGAAGGTCTTGGGCAAATGGTTGGATTGATAATGCAAAGAACCAATCACTAAAGGAGACGACAGATTATGTGCAACGTCTTTAGAATTCATTGCTAGATTCCATTGCATCTGAGCTTGAAAGATACATTAAGGCGAAGCAATGGATTCTAAGGAGCTGCACATAACTTGTCTTCTTCGAAGGATGGTTATTCGTATTCTTAACATGTATGAAGAAATGGAAGGTCATCTATGAAGGAATGGAATAGGTGTTGTGGCAAATGGTTGGACTGATAATGGGAAAAACCAACCACTAAAGAAGAAGACAGATTATGTGCGACAACTTTAGAATCCATTACTAGATTTCATCGTATCGCATATGAACTTGAAAGAAATGCTAAGACGAAACAATGGATTCTAAGGAGCTACACATAACTTGTCTTCTTCTTCGAAGGTTGACTCTTCGCATTCTTGTGGCAAACGATTGAATATGATGTATTCTTAAATATCAATACGAGAGCTTATGCAAAGGAGATTGTAGTGTGTTTGGTAAAACACACCATTTGTGTGTTGTGGGTTTAGGTTTGGGTTTGGGTTAAATGTATTTTCAGTACCCAAATTTATACGTGAAACCAAATCCGTTACTTAATCTTTTATTGTACCAAAGTTGATACCCATATTTTTATTTTGCAACAAAATTGGTACCTACCGTCAATTCAAGTTAGCAGAACCTTTAACTTGCTGACGTGAAAATTAAAAAAATAATAATAATAATAATTTCCACGTCAGCAAGTTAACGATTATGTTAACTTGAATTGACGGTACGTACTAAATTGGGTACAAAATAAAAATATGGGAACCAACTTTGATACAATGGAAGATTGATTTGGTTTCGCATGTATGTTTGGTACTAAAAATACAGTTAAACCTTTTCGTTTTGAATTTTGAAATGTATGTTCTGTCCTAGTAAGCTAGACGATGCGACACCGTATTATGACTCACCAAAATGACCCGAAACTTGTCGATATTTACGAAACGGACCACGAACCAGACAGATCTTACAGTCGCAGAGCAGAGAAGAAGACGAAGAAGAAGAAGAAGCGGAGATGAATCTGAAGAAAGCTCTATGGAGCGAAGGAGTGACGAAGATCTCGCCGGAATCGGAGCAGCAGAGGCCGTCGACGGTAGTGGAGGAGCTCGCGACCTCCCTCAACGAGCAGAGACTGTACAGGGAGGTCACGCTCGCTCTCCGCACCGGACTCAGAGACGCCCGCGCCGAGTTCTCTTTCCTCCGAGTCCATGGCCTCCGCTCCATCCTCAAGTCCCTCCGATCCGTCGCCGAGTCCGACCAGACGATCCAGCTCTTCTGTCGCAGCCAATCCAAGCCCGAGTTCCAAGGTATTGGAATTGTTCGTTCTTTGTTTTCTTCTTATGTTCCTCTTTGTTTGTGTTTGGATGCCGAGAAAATGAGAGAAAATTGCTGAATTGCCTTTGCAACTGAGTTAATTTGATGCAGAAATGAAGCTTTAACTGAATATTGCTAGATTACTACAAAATAGTCTTGGTTAGGGTTTAATTTGGCCATCCAAGCCCGAGTTCCAAGGTCTGGGAATTGTTCGTTCATTGTTTTCTTCTTATTTTCCTCTTTGTTTGTGTTTGGATACCGAGAAAATGAGAGAAAATTGCTGAATTGCCTTTGAAACTGAGTTAATTTGATGCAGAAATGAAGCTTTAACTGAATATTGCTAGATTACTACAAAATTGTCTTGGTTAGGGTTTAATTTGGGGATTAATTAGTTACATGGATAGAAAATTTGAGGAAAATATGTTTGTTTACTTCAATTCAATTTAATTTTAGTGTTAAATGAATTTGTATGTTAAGCTCATGTCAATTTTATCATGATTTGCTTCCAAGAAGAGTCTAAGAGAAAATGCAAATTGCTGTGAGATGAATGTATCTTTAGCATATATCTGTTTTCGGATTTAGAAATTTGTTGAATAGCCTTTGAAGCTGAGTTTTGGCAATTTAATGTGGAAATGGAGCTTTAACTTAGTATTGCTAGATTCTTATAAAATTGTCAGGGTTTAATTTGAGGGATAGCTAATTATATCTAGTATTGAAACCAAGCATTATATTGGAAACTAGAAAAACTTTTATCTGTGAGAATAATGCATCTTTCGAATATAGAAAATCCCATCACAGGACATGGATTTTAGTTACCTTTTGTAGCAATCAAACATGAATTCTGGTACTGAAAATGACTACCGAGGGTTGTTTATATATGTATTTTCTCAAATGGGTATAGTTTATATGTTGTTTTGGAACTTGGTTTGCTGATGTTGGGTTATGGCTTGTAACAGTGGTTCCGGTTTTGTTTCAAAATTCATTTAAAGAACCAGAGGATGACACTGTTGCGAAATTGGATCACATATTTGGTGTGGAACCTATGAAGTTAACTAGTCCATCAACGGATGCTGAAGTTGCACTTGCACTTCGAGTTTTGGAAGGTTGTTGTTTACTCGACCGTGAGAGCACAGTATTGGCCCATAAACATAAGGCAATCCAGGTAGTCGAATTGTCTGCATAGGCTTTGTTGCATTTGAACATTTTCGTGATTTCGTCATTGAAATGATATGTTGTGCCTTTGAAGAACCTAATCCTTGCAATAAATATTTTCTGTCACATATTATCTGTAGATTCTTAGGCATGATTTATGGAATTAAGATTGTTTCTGGGATTTAGCCGCTAAGTATGTGCAAATGCATTTGTTGTCAACGCCAGGTTGAGAGTAGTTTGACGTTATGCAGGTTTTGATGAACATATTATCAACCCGAGGAGCACTTGAGCAAGGCGCATGCTTAGATGCTTTAATTTCAATCATGTTGGATTCTTCACCAAATCAAATGGTATGCGATCTCTTATATGTCTTATTATCTATAAATGTAAGCATAATTTATTTACATTTTGTTGTACATTAATGGTCAATTATTATAATTCTTATTGCTTTTTTTGGTGCTGAACTTTTGATGTTGTCTTTTTAGTTTGATTTCATTTAGATCAACATGTCAATGCTTAATATTAACAGCCGAACCTTATTGTTGATTTGAATCAGGTATTACATTGTTTGAAACGTGAACAAAAATCAAACTTAAAATGTTCAGATTTCTAGAGGATTGAATTATATAACAGGACATGGTGATCAATACTAACGACCTTAATAGCTTAAGAGCAAAGAACACTGGTTAATGACATATCCAAGACTCAATAGCTTAATACGTACAATTTGCTGTTCCTGTGATCTTAAGCTTGATATTGAATCTTCTTCATTAAGTTCCAGTGATTTGCAATACATATAAATAAAGGTTTAAATACGTTAGTGGTTCTCAAACTTTCAAAAAGTCACCGATTTAGTCCATGAACTTATAATTAGTTAGTGAGGTCCTTCAACTTTGAATAAGAAAAACGTGCTCCTTCTAGTACTCCAAGCTTTGGCTTAGATGATTACATAGTAGCCATATAGAGAGTTATATTGACATGCCTTACTATGATTTTTGAGCAATGAAGTTTGTTCTTAATTTTTTCCGTTTAAATAATAGATTCGTGTATTCGTTCTAATTATATACCAGGACTTTGAGGAATGTAACGGTATCGAGGAAGTAGCAGAGTTGATAAGAGACAAACAAGTGGATGAAAATCTAAGGTAACTTTTTTCTCTTTTAAACGTCATTGGCCGTTACTCATGCACTCTGAACTTCCAGAAGTGTCCAAAATATGGCATGTTGATTTATACTATGAAACGAGGACTATTTTTCGCAACTGCCTATCCATTCCTTTTCAGATCTCTGTCTTTATATATGGAAGTTAATTTTAGGTAGTCATTTTGCTTCTTTTCGGTCATTCCGTCTCAAAATAAGTGTTCCCCTTCTTCTCTAGGAAGTTAGTTATACATGAATTACCGACAAGATCCCGAAGATAAATTAGTTAGAATTCCTTGGTTTTGTTAAAACGGGAGCGCGAGAGGGTATAGAGGGAAAATTGACACTCATTTTGGGATGAATGTAGTAATCGGGAAAAATATTTAGGGGTGAGCCTTGGCACAGGAGTAAGATTGTTGCTTTGTGACCTGAATGTTACGACAGATTGAAGAATATATCCGTAACTCGGAATTGATATGAGTCTTTATTTCTGCTTTTGGTGCTGGCTTATCTTTTTCCGATTCAATACTTTCTCATATAGAAGAACAAATGTATTTCACATCCATTAGGTTGAAATGTGCTGAGTTTTTGTTGCTACTCATCGGGCACGTCAACGGAAGAGAGAGGGCTCCGATGGCAACAATACACGAGGATGTGAGGCGATATCTGGGCGAGAAATCGGCCTCCTTGATATGGGCAGCAAGTCAGTTCGGGTCAACCTTAGATCCCGAGCAGAGACTGAGGGCTTTGCACATTCAAGCTGGACGGGTCATCGAGTCTCTCGACTTGTATTGATGGATGATCAGAGACCGAGCCATTGTACAGGCCAGTGAAAACCTTTGGCCCCTCAATATTTGTAGAAAAAAAGAAGAGTAGAGGCTCTTGTTTTTGCATAAAATTTCACATTTTATTTTGTGTACTTGAATTTTACAGTGTAGTTAAATTATGGTTGGCTGGTCCTTTTTTCTAGGTGGAGCGGGTAAATTTAGGGTCGGGTCGGGTTGTTGAACCCTGGCATGACCTTTAAGTGTTTTAGTTTGGACGGCCGGGTTTGGGGTCTTGGACATAAAATACATTGAATTTCATGGGTTACCCAACCCAACCCGAAACCTATCACGTGATGAACCTGACCTGACCAACTTTGGGTTTGGGGTTGGGTTAGTTTCATGCTCGGGTCCAGATTGTCAGCTATAACCCTACGATTTTCTTAATTAGGGTTTTGGAAGTTCGTTAATAATGTAAGAAATGAAAAGAGTAAACCCGTCGGTAGTGATTTAAAATATATATAGGGTTTAATTCAATTGACTGATATAAAGTTATATCAGTTGCA